>DWLS01002253.1:0-18640 GCA_018246255.1 Pachliopta kotzebuea
CCAATAACGTTCTGTAATATCTTATATGTTTTTTGTAGATATTAAATTTAGCTTTATTATATAGAATTCAAATATCAAAATAAATAATGATTCATAAAACAGCTGACCACGAATGTTTTTATTTTTTTTAATAATGGTAACATTTCGATCAAAGTCTGCCGCTGTCACAGTTTGTAATGTAAGCTTTATTGTAAAGCGAAAAGGATTAGAATACGCAATATATTTGATGCGGAAGTATCATAAAAATAGGATTGCCAACACCAACAATTAAAGTGACGTCACTCAAATGGAACCATGGAGCCTTCGCACATCTAAAATTACATGGGCTCAAGAAAAATATTAGACGACGTACGGAGTATACGCTCCGGTATCCACAAAAAGCTGCGGTAGTGACTTGAACTGTGAGTGCACGTCGGAGGTGGTTTTATGTGATATTACACAGAGGATTAAAGTTTTACGGAGCGAAGGATTATTATCGAGTTGCTTTGGTTACTGCAATTCTATTATTTCGTGAGTATCTGGTAATTAATTTGTTGATTAATAAGAAACTGTTCGAATTGTGTTGCGTTTCATGATCCTACGGCAAATTCAATTACTATGCGGATAATTCTGTCAAATTTTGTGTGTCATGCAAAAACGCTTTTGGATACTCTATTTTTAGCTCGTGAAGCGTATTTTCGGTGTGTATATGGTGATTTTGTGGGCACCGCATCGGGTGAGTGGTGCTAGAGTGTTAAAATGTATTGTTTGAGGTCTGTCTATCGAGATCTCGCATGGCCTTGAAGTTCTTAGTGTGACTCCTACTACATATCATATTTCAATGTCGGTGCTCCAGTGCCGACTGTGTATATAAGTCATAAGATCAAAGCAATGGTGTGGGAACATGGTTCAATTCAATAAAATTAAATTGTGACCTTGACATAGTAAATCCGAATAGTCAATGGTAAGCAGTCCAGAAAATTCTTTTGTCCATTATTTGCTTGCACATTATTCCCAAACTTGTTTAAATGTGAAGGTCTCGGCTACATCTGTTTGTATGTTACATTTATAAATCAAATTATATAGTTTCATTTATGTGCATCGTTAAATTGGTGAATTTCAAAGGGAAACTATCTCAATGATCTTTGTAAATATTATCAAGTACAAAATGTGTATAAATAGTTTTCCTTGTTGCTTTCGTAAAACATTTTTATTTTACTTTATATATTTTTCTATCAAATTATTTAATTTGTCATAATTATAATACTTTCGTTGTGTTTAATAATTTTTTTATTGTAACTGAATAGTATCTCTATGGGTAGATAAATCTAAGAAGGTTTCAGCTTATATAATCATTATGGAGATGCACGAATAAAAAACATGTTTAAATGAACAAAAATGAGTATAAAATGTTTGCAATGCAATAGTAGATATGTAAAAAAACACATATGCGAGAAAAACAAACGTTTTTTTCTATATAAGCATATTGTAGAATGTAAATGTATGTACGGAGATCTAATTTATGTACAGTATCTCTAAGACATGATTTAGATTGAACTAACAATGGAATGATGTAACCTTACAACATTTTAAACAATACTGTATCGCAGAGATAAATCTTGATATCTCTATATCTCTCAGCAGTAGTATGTACACTGATAAAAAATTATAACAGAATGTACATAAAATTAAATTTATTATTATTGTGTCTCGTTACCTATGTAAATTTTTAATTATTATATATTTACATTGTACCAGTAAACATAAGTCTGAAAGGCCCCACACTAGATGAACTGACGATCTGGTGAAGGTTACGGGAATCCTCTGGATGCAGACAGTGCAGGAGAGATTGGAGTGTAGATCTTTGTGTGAGGTCTATGTCTAGCATTGGGGCTTTATCGGCTGATGATGATGACATATTTTATTTATTTTTATAAATGACAATTGTCCATCTCTATTTCCTAAAACACCTTAAGGACTTATCTATTCTGACTTTATTAAAAAAAATATTTATTTATTTTTCATTAAACATACTATCTTTACTACACATAAAAGGACTAAAACCTCATTTATCCACTTTTAGTATTCATGAATTAAATATAATGATTATCTTAACTGCAGACTTTATTTACAGGACTGTACTAAAGATGCAAAGGAAGCGGCCTCCAACAAGAATCAAAGCCACACACCACTGAGACCTAAACTTAGCTAAGCAAACTATGTGATAACTTTGTAGGCTGTAAGTCAAATATACGTCCAAAATGCCTGTCGTGTCGCCGTCACGCTACACCTCTACCTCCACAAGCCTCAGTGGCTCCTACCGGTCGACCCTGACCTCCTCGTCTAGTTTAGATAAGCCATACTACAGATCTACAAGTGGAACCTACGTCACGTCCACATTGAGAAGCTCATACGGCGATAGGACTACAGAATACAAGTCTAGGTACTCGGATATAGATGGAAAGAGAGAGAGGAAGACCTCCCTAGTGGAGTACAGCAGGAATTCTCGAGCGCCGAGCGTCACAGACTCGGACAGCGGCATCTCGAGCAGGTACAGGACGGACAGGAGCGAGTCGAGATCGAGGGACATATCGACAACGCGCAGCGAAAGCAGCAAAGCGGAAGCGTCCAGGAACCCCAAGAGGAACATCATCAGCTCGGCGGCGCTGGCGATGTCGACGGCGGAGCTGTACAATAAGTATTCACCAGCCAACTATATACCGCTGACGCAGAGGATCCAACAGCAGCAGCAGCAGCAGCAACAAAACCAAAGCAACTACAGCGAGATATCAAGGTCGAAGTCAATATCGAGCGACATCGGGCGGCCGCCCGCGTCGGACTCCTACAGGAGCACCAGGAGAGCGAGGAACTCTACAGCGGCGACCATCACCGAGGTAACCTCTCAGTGTAACACTTCAAAACCTTCACATGTATAGTGTTCGTGTTGGATGTCTGCGAAATTAAAAAAAAAATAAACCATTTGCCGCGGCCCTAGGCCTCCCGTGTGAATAGGAGCGTCTAATTAAACACAACAGTATCGCACTCCAAACAAACGAGTTAAAGAGAATTATATTTACAAACTAGAGTGTGAAGCGCTGAATTTCTCTTAGCGCTTTTTTTTTTTTTTTCAATTAATTTAGCGGAACACGTTTAAAAATACTTGTGCTGAGCAACATTAGTACATTAACAATTAAAAAAAAAAACGTTTCAGGTATTTTAAGAGGGTCTATAATTAACTAATTAACGCGACTTCCATCAGAGAAGTGAATTTATAACTTATATATGGTCGTATTAATATTTATCTCATTTGATCCCATTCCCGGTAATATTTTGACCCCGAGAGTGGCGAAATTGATAAATTTAATGATGTGGTCCCTATTACATTTTGGTCTTTTTCCAGTTTCTCAACTTCACCTAAAAAGTGATTAATAAAAAGAAGACAGTGCTTTATTTCTTCAATAAGCTAACACTTTCTTCAGTACACTCCAATTCTTATATGTTGATTCATCGATTCTGGTATTACAGCATATTTGGTAGGTTAGGTTAGCTCCCAATTTTCCAACCTTCTTAGTCCCAAGTCCCATTTTTGAGTAGAATAGTTTTCTATGCCTCTCTCTGATCTTGTAATTTTTATCCTTTGTCAAAAAAATCAATAAATTAAATTAGTTATTTTTTCCTCTAAAAGACAGAATTGCCTCCTTGAGGGGCCTTTTTGTCGCAAGGGAAATTTTCAAAAGATGCCCTGCTTAGGGGGAAGTCCTGGTTATGTGGGATTTATACCCACTAAAACCCACTCAGTTATCATCTTCAATGTACCCTTTGTGGGGTTTACGCCCTCGCCTTGTGAAACACTAGGATAGCGATTCACGGTAGCAGTTGAAAACTTTACACTTTGGCCTGACCTGTTTGATAGTTGCGGTGCTGTTGCCAGATTTGTTGGCCGCCGTGATTTAAGGCTGGAGTTATGTCACCAAACTGCGCATCGGGCGCTGTGCATGCACCATCGATCCACTGGAAGCCATTCCACTGATCTATATATATAAATAGACATTGTTATGCTGCTAATGCATGTAACGCGCTGCCCCGCCGCTGTCTTAAACGTCTTATATAAACTACTCCAAGTTTAACACAGACTAGACATCTCAGAACTGTATAGATATATTATGCCCTAAAAACTAGTTTAACTACCACCGCAGCTCCAAACAGTGCCCTAACTTTCTCCCAGTTTAAAGAGCGCTGGATCTAGTAAAATTTTTGGGTAACCAGACTTAACATCTTATGTCTCAATGCGTCGAGCGCTATGTAGTACACTTAGTTGCTAGTTAGTTATTAGTTTTATACAGAAATGCATAGACTAGACGAATTTGTATCTAAATTAAGACAGTTGTCCTCACCATATACCATGTACCACCAGATGAAAGTTTTACCTTTCTCATTTTATATATATTTTTTTATAATAGATCACATATACACAAATCAAAAACTTTGCTTATATATAGCAAGATTATAAACTGTTTTGGATGAATTCAGCTTAACAGCTGTTTTATTAACTTAGTGTAACTTATGTAACAGCGAGACTCAATTTACTTCCGCTTTAATTTTAAATTGGTGTAACGAAGTTGAAAAGTGAAAAGCGACTCCCAAAACGAATCGCGGCAACAGATTCTGCTCGCTTTGGATTCGCGCGAAAGCAAAAGTGACCTCGTCTGCTGTGGGGTCAGAAAGTAAGAGTATGATAAAAGATTTTTAACGAGAACCTAACAGATCCAAAAACAATTATTCATATGTTTTATGTATATATAAATTATGAACTCGAGAGAGAAAACCTTAAGGTTCAAATTATATTAGACGTGAAATTAAAGTCGAAATTTAAATCTTTATCTATCCATAGAATTGTTATTTTAGTGGGTACAAATTTCTACTAACCTCTCCCGAAGTCATTTTTTGGAAAACGATAAACCTCCCTCCCCCCTCTCACCCTTCTCATTTATCAAAGGTTTGTAATAAATAAATAGTCTCTGCTGTAATATAAGCCATTCCAAGTTCTACTGGCTATAGATTATTAGTTAATGTATTTACTCGTAAGTTTGCCAGGATAGATCGTCCCGATTTTGGGATCTATATAGAAAATGTAGTTTCTGGCAACGTTTCGTCAGCATTATCATTTCCGTTATTGATGTCCACTGCTGCACATAGATCTCTTTAATTGTTGGTAGCCTTTCTCACTTCGCCTGATGTGAATATTACGTTGGTAAAGATCACTGCAGAATTTAAGCTTTTCGTGGGATTGTTCTCTCTTAGTCGCTTTTCAAAATAAATTTAGGATAAAACATGGGAGATTTTATGGTATCTATTTGTTCGGTAACAAAGCAGTAACAATTTTTGTCTGGTTTCAAGTAACGCGATACAAATTAATTTCAATTTGACCAAAAACAGTGACCCGGTACATCATGATGTATGAATATATTGAAATGAATTTATGTTAGTATTGATTCGACTTGACCGGGTTCCGCTGAACCTACGCCAGTTTTCTTGGCAAGCACTAAGTTTCCAGCGCAGTTTTCTATGTGATGAATATAGGAGATTGGTAAAATTTAAACTGACCGAGTTTGTGTTGATCTGTATTTGAAATTTTTAAAAAATATATTTTGCTTTGAGTGGACCAATCGATAATTCTTAAGGTACACGTTAAATTGGGTAAAGCTTCCATTTTATCAGACGCTAAAATTGTTAAAACAAACTGAAGATTTGAAGAAAAATTTACATTTAAATAAATATTCAACCTGATATTTATAGTAAATAATATCGTTGTTGTATTTACATTATAACAATCAGATTTCGCAGGCAGCCAACGCGGTGTGCGCGTGTGTGTGTGTGTTCGTTCATTAACAAGTATTGCACTAAGACAGCCGTGTTACAATCTTCAGCTTTCGAACAATATTGCCTCACTGGATACCGACTGAAAGCTCGCAGTAATAACACAATGCAAACTCTATTACGTATTATGTACATTAGTATACATTAGCATTTTGTTGACTTTGTCTTTCCATCGGTACCGTCTCAGTAGAAAATAGTAACAAATATATAGAAGAGAGATTGGCCGCGGGGTTCAAACGCTCACCGAGAATCCCGAAGCCGAGCATGTTGGAACTAACACACACAATCACATTGCGCATTTAGTTGTGAAAGTATCATATTTATCCCATACTTATTTCAACCCGTGGACCTGATTTTGATGGTAAAATGTTACATCAATTTTAAGAAATTAAATAATTACCATCACTATGAAGTCCACCTAAAAAAAAAGAGTCTAAGTGTTAATTTCAACAATGCCAGAAACCCGAAGGGAGAAGATCTTATAAGGAAGGCTCGCCTACACCAGGCTACAGCAAAAGAACCTCCATGTGCAATGGCGTCAGGGATACTAATGGCAATGAAGTACCCACCGTCTCCGAGATCCGAAAGAGGTTTGACCCGAAAATGACGGTCACCAAATTGCCCGCGAATGACTCTAGATACTCATCGAAGACATCCGTGGAGCAATATTTGAGCCAATTGAAAGAATGTGAAAACGGCTCAATTGGTTACACTAAGATAGTTCCTAAGGAAGACCAGCCAGTTCCCGTCCATTTACCATACATTGAGAAGAATGGGATTAGTCATAGGTGGGAAGTTGGCTCATCCAGCTCCAGATCTAATTCTAATTCTGATTTATCCATTAGTAAAACAATTTCTGAACCCGTGTCTCTTGCCAAACCCTCTGCCGACAAGTCAAATACGATGTCCATTTCCTTCACTGCTAAATTACCATCCGATAGGTTAGCTAGCATAAAAAGTCAATTAGACCCGAATAATCCCATAGGAAAAATTTTAGAAAAATCGACAGTTATACAAGTAGAAAATGGTGATACAGATTATTCTGAACGAAAGAAAATAGCTAGAAGTAGTCCTGAAGTAAAAGTAAAAGAATCTCTGAAGAATGATATAGAGAAACAAGTAAAAACGCCAAAGCACACTTCTAACTTTGCTTCCTACATACAAATATCTCAACCAATCGCTTCAGGGACTTCTACACCGAAAACTTCGAAGCAGGTTGAACTCAACAATATTATTAACGACGTTGTAACAAAAACTGAAAGTGTTGTAAAACCAGAAACAAAGAAGAGTAAAGTAAATCTTAAATACATAGATTCCGAGCAAGGAGATCGCTTAGGTTTAGACAACGAGGTTGAATCTCCTAGTGGCACAGGTTTCGAAAACAAAACCTTTGAACACGAGAACTATATAAAAAAACGTCTCGATAAAGAAGTCGAAGATAAAGAACCAGAAGAAGGCGTTAAGTCAATGGAGACGAGCACAGAGAGCACCATCAGCGAACCAACGGAAGACTCCAGTCCCGAGACGCCATCTTCTAGAAGAAGAATTCTAGACACGAAAGAATATGAAGACTTTAAAACAGTAAGTAATCATTTGTTTATTTAATGGTAAAGATGGGTTCTAACTTTTAAACAATCTAGTGAAATTATTCTACTTACGTTTCATGAATATTCTAAAATTTTATATTTTTATGAATGAAATAAATTTTGACTTATAAGGTTTATGAACACATCTTTTCCAATTTTATGCTTTATATAATCTGTAAGTTATTGGCTCCAATATTACATTGCGGTTATATTTCCAAAATAAATAGAGTTATTTAAAATTCACTGTCTTCCTTAGCTTTATATTTTATGTGACAGGCTCTACAAAATTCTGTCTGCCTAACTGTCGAATTCTATGAACTGATTAAAATGAAGAGTAGTAATATTAATATCTCAATTATTTCTAAGCGTTTGGTTTAACAATTACATAAATTTGTACTATGATGCGTCCGGATCCCGTCATTATCGTTTATATTTTACTCTAATGGTCAAGATATGTCCAGTTTCTTTTCTCTTCTACTATGGACTTTCGTATGGACTTATGGTAAATACGTATTAGCACAAGTAGTAAGAGTAATATCGGGGACATCATATTTTAGATAGAGGGTAAGAAATTATTTTATGAAAGAGAACTCGCTCTTTTTCTAGCTACTATCCCATATGATGTTGGGATCAGCTTTCTTAATTTTTTTCCCACTCTTGACTTTGTTCTCGACATCGTCATTATTTACTCTCGCATATCTCTTGACACTACGCTTTTCCACTTCTTGGATCAGCCTATGAATCTTTGTCCGTCGAGGGAAAGCTGCAGCAAGTTACCAATGTGATCAGATGGCCTTCTCTTTAAATGGTCATACCATCGCAGCCTCTCTTGCATTTTGTCGGCGATGTTACTCACACCAACGCTGCCTCGCACGTTCTTGTTGCGAGATTTATCGAGCTTAGTTACGTTATAGATCCACTTCAGCATTTTTATTTCAGCAACTTGAAAGTTATGCATATTTTTTTTTAGTTACGGCCTAAGTTTCTATGCCGTAGGAATGGTCTCATTTTATAAATGAAGACTGCTTGCAAAATTCCTGGGATGCGTTTAAAAAAAGATACCGAGTTCGTTGGCATTTTGCTATTGGGGTCGTTTATTCGTGTGCGTGATGCATGCTTGTTTGTATGTGCGGAAGTTTTGCGCCTGTTCGCGGGTCGTCGAATTTTCTTCTGTCATTCTTATTATAATCGCGATTACCGCATGGCGCTCAGGTCAGCCGCCTGTCCTGGCTAGATAGCCCACTGGCCTTTGTTCCTAACCAAGAACGATGAGCTTTCTATCTGTTTGTCTCTTGATTGGTTATCAAAGCAAACAAATTTAGGAACAATTTATTAAATTTTATGACCTTGTCTCCATTTCCCGAGACAGTCTAGCTATGTATTCCTACTGTATATAAATCTTCCGCTAAAAATTAATGTGTTCCGGTTTGAAGGATTTTATGGTTAGTGAAATTACTGGGGCAGACTTAAATTCTTGTCTTAGGCAACTTAATGTTGTTATGAGTCTGACTCCTCTTGTCGCTTCATCGAATTGAAGAAATCTAACATTGGCAAAAAGTAAAGTAAGAGACGAGGATTTCAAATCATTCAATAAGCTCTATCATTCATTTACATGTAATAGTAATGGAAAGTGTTCTGTCTGAAAATTCGTGTTCACTTGCTAATGTTCCTATTTTTTTTTTACTATTTTAGTAATATATGATAACTATTTTTATATAAAATGTTCCTATTGTCTATTAACTATCGTACAATCATAACCTAACAAAAGACACTTTTACAACTATACTTACATCTGAACGTCTCGTGCCCTCCTTTTGATAGAAAATCGCGTTCTATTAATATAAGAGCGCGAAATGTAACGTCCAGAAATAAAATCACGCGGGAATTTATCTCGGGGACCGTTTTACCGCGCTTTTTTTTAACCCACTCCCAAGTTTCCGTCACCATTTTGTTGAAACGCGCGCGCTTTTGACATTTATGTCGTATTCCGTTATACGAATAAAAATTATCGCGTGTGGTTTAAAACCTGATTTAATTTTTACAACCATCAATTCGAAATTTTATTTTAATATAATTTTGCATTTTATTTTAACTATATATATATTTTTTTAATGTAATTTGACAGTTGGCAAATACTGGCACTAGACGAGTTGAATTTGGAAAAGTGAACTCTGTCAAATTCCAATCAGTTTGAAACATTTTTGATAATTTTTCAAGTTAATTTTGAACGATTATATACGTGGTTTTTTTAGTTACTACTTTTCGGTGAGTTTTTCTTTATGTGAACTCGTAGAGGAGCTGGTGGTGGCACTATGTGGGGCAGACGAATACGATAACGAGCCGAGGTCCGCCGGCGGTGAATACGCGGCCATATTTGGAAACAAACGATACCTTATCTGCGCTACCTGATGGCTGTGAGATCACCGTCTTCACTTTGAAGCCTTGACCTCTTACACGCATCGTTTGGAAATATTTCGGAAGCAACTATTATCGCGTTTGATGGTATTCAACGATTTGCTATTAGGCTAATATATCGTATATTACCTGATCCACGTAAAAATTACCACCTTCATTTCAACAGTCTGTATAACGAAACGATATTTTCTCCGTAGATACACAATCAAGTTCGAATTAAAAATTAGTTATTGCTTAACAATAACAAGTATCATTTAAGAAAACTAGCCAGGTGTTTTCTTCCTTTTGTATTATTGTGACAGGAACAGAACTCATCGCGTGTTTTGAATCCGAATCATTTCACCATCAAAGCGACTTTTCCTGCCATTAAACAGTTAGCTAATGAAATTACTAGGATAAGACTCGTGAACGTCATGCTTGGCTCAAGGCGACGAGCGTATTGTGGTACAGTGTATATCATCCCAACTAGTGCCATCGTTTTAGGTGAAGGTTCTGCTCCTCTAATCGCTTAGTCCTAAAAAACTGTAATACCTATTGTAGCGCGTTAAGGACGAATGGTTCATTGATTATAATCAAGATCCAACTCGTCATTAAGTCGCCGCAGATTTTTATCAAACATTCGACTATTGCCACATTCATCTAAGCAAAGTAATATTAACTTTTTTATTCATCATCATCATCAGCCAATAAACATCTACTGCTTGATACCGGCCTACCCCAAAGATTTTTGATTTTTCTATTCAGTAACGGTTAATGCTTGACCACTATCCCACCTGGTGTTGACGATGTGGTCCATGGTACAAAAGCCTAGTTTACCTAATAAATGCTTATTTACTCTTTAGTAATGTTGGCACCGCTACCAATATTTAAAAAACTGAAAGTACGGCAAAAAGTAAGTCAGGCGGGAGACTGAGAAGATATATCGTTCATGAGATAAACAGATAAGAGAATGACGGGTAGCCTCCGATAGCTGCAATTTCTGATAAACAATATCTACCGACGGCTACGGGATTACGTATAGAGTCGATTGTGAAATTTGGCAGTAGGTTTTTGGCTTTGCACCTTCAGCAGCGGCGCCCAGTGCGCTGCCGGCCCTCGTGTTGGCCGCCTCGTGACGTCACGGGCGCGCGAAATGTTCTTCCCCGCGGGAATCACTTAACCCCTTCATATCTACCAGTTTCCCGCTAAATTTGCTGTCAATGTCATCCGACATCTTTAAACGTACAAAGTTGTGTTTTTTTTTATTAGTTTTATATTATATTTTTTGTAATTTATCGAAAGTGACCTTGTGATGTTCGCTTCTCGAATATATCAGCGCCGGCGGCATTGCCAAAAGTTAAAGGAAATTGAAAGTGAACTCTAATCGTGACTGCAATACGAATGGTCAAAGTTTGACGCGCAATGTCCGTAGTCTGTATGTTGGTAATCAGATTCCCGCGAGTGTTTGTGTGATGACGTGAAATGTGTTAAAAAAATTATTACATAACTCACACAAGACCGTCTGTGGAGAAGGTTGAGTTTATATATTCCATGATAGTGTCACCACAATTTACATTTTCAATTCACATTTTAAAAAATCATGTTTAAAATATTGCTTTTGACTTGCGTATAAAATTGTTACTATAGATTTGTCTACTTTATAGTCTTTTGCTTATTATTCTTCCTGTGACTTTCCCAACTAGCGGAGTTTGGTGGTCAATTCACCATATTTCACCCTGTCTTTATCTTCTGCTGTAAAACCCAATTATTTATTAATCATCAACGTCCATGTTTTAAATTTAATAATTTGGGGTACCGTAAAAATATTTAAATGATTTATGAAGCGAACGTTCATATTTTCTCTTTCACAATCCACGCAAACAGTTTTGTTGATGCTTATGCTAATTGTATTCAAACCGGGCTAAAAGTTTTTGATCAATAACCATCCCTTTGTACAAACGTAACGTACAGGGTGATCCATATTTACGTAACGCCTTAGACAGGTGGGATAGAACCTTTTTGCAGTATTCGAGAGTAAAATTTGTACTAGATTGTCATATTGGAATTGGTAATCTATATAGAAAAGAAAGAGTCGATACAAACTATAAAGTACTAAAGACTGTGTTTGGGTGTATTGTCCTCAATATCGAGGTTTATAGAAAGGATCAGTGTTACACATTCAAAGGACTTTCGCAAAATTTGAAACGGAACAGATAAAACTGGAAGTTAAAGGATTTTTTCACTATACCCACAATTGATTCCAATCGCGACCCATATATAAGTGCTCGTGACTGAACTGTACGCGGTGGTGTCCGACACGGCTGTGAGGGCCGACGGAACGGCAGCGGCCCCCGGTTTATGCTAACGTACTACGAGCTGGTGATCCTGGCATGCGTGACGACCAGCCTGCTAGCCGCCCTCGGCAATGAGGTGTGGCTGCCGCTACTTCGAGCCGCCGCGCATGCCCCCGGCCGGCCGGAGCTATGCCCTCAACACTTACCAGGTCCTTACCTTCACCATGTATACTAATTGTATCTTCAGTTACATCAAAAGATTTATCAGTTAATTTTGTATTGACATAGATTATTTTTCAATTCCCATCTTTTTTATTACTATTTTCATTGTTCTGTTCAAATATATACTTTAGATACAAAGATCATAGTCGTAAATTTTATTGAAATACTTTTTAAATAATACTAAGTACGAATGAAAGTATTTTTGTAAGTTGTTTCCTCAATTCATTTCTAAATTTGACCAATCACTTTTATATAAGTAAGATGATTACTTTATTATTAGTCTACTATATGTTAGCTTGAGTAGTATACCTTTTCAATTATAAATATACTTGTGATTTAAATAATATATTAGTCAGTATGGTTTATATATATGTTTAAAAATAATGTTGGACGCACATTAGAGCGCGGCGAGGTCGGTAGGAGTGCGCGGGCGCCGACTTGGTTGGCCCCCGCCCCCCGCAGCACGAGCGCCGCGGTGACACGCCACCGAATGGTATTCCCCACCTACCCCCCAATGAATTGCACTAACGATTACTAAAAAAAAAACTCATTGTTATAAACCATTGAGTTCAGGATGCTCACTACTCATATCTCGAAGTTAACTCTCTCTCAATTGCTCTTTTTTCCGACGAGACGAGCTTGTCGTTCACGTGATAATAAGTGACACGCTTGCCCATAACATGGCCATGGTTAACATAACTGTTATTTCTCGTAACTACAGTAATTTCACTAGTATACAGCACCCTTCAAACCGGAACACAGTAATGTTCGCAAATTATTATTTAGCGATTGCTACAATAGCTGCTTGCTATAAGACTTCTATGGTCCTTTGACCTCAATGCATTACATAGATATGTTCTACATGTTCAAACCCGTAAAGGTCGTCCTGCCAGTCTATTTATTACTAGTATCTGAAGTAATAATAGTAAACTTTTATTGCAGACTCCTGATCCATAGTAACATTAATCAAAAAATCACACACATAAAAACAAAATAATCACAAAAAAGGAATTAAAAAAGAAATAGTAATTAATAAAAATGGTAATTAGTAATCATAATTTCCTTGACAATCGGTAGAGTTGTCTAGTGGTAAGTCTCTGTTTCCACAGACCTTCTAAACCTGTGTTTCTCAACCTTCTAGATCCATGCCACGATTTCGAATAAATTTTTTTTCTATGTCCCTCTCGGACCTTGTGGTTTTTTTCCAATATCCCGCAAAAAAAAAAAAAAACTATATTAGCAATTTTTATAAAAAGTTTTAGATCTACCCTTCCCTCCCCCATTAATGACAGAATTGCCCTCTTTTGTGACCTATCTCGGGAAACACTGGTCTAGGTACCACCGCAGCTCCTATTGCAGCCGACAAACAGTACTGTACAGACATTACTGTGTTGTAGTTTGCAGAGCATTGTATGTGAAATTACTGCGGTAACGAAACAACACCTTACCTTTCAAGACGATCAGCGCAATGTGCTGTGTATACCATCTTAACCAGCACCACATTATAGATAAACGTATCACTTATCATCGAGTGAACACTTTGCTCGTCTCATCGGTACGTTAGAACAGAAAATCTGATACCCAGATAGATTTTTTATATATACAAAACTAGACTTTCTCACAGCTTACAACCTAAGCTTTTTACTAGAGAAAGTCTAGTTTCTTTTGGTTATTATATGAATTAGAAAATATAGGGCAATGGTTTTTTCTTTTATCTAATCGTCAGGTAAATTCAGTAGAACCGGTTACAATCAAACTGTGTTTTGGTTTTAGTGTGCGTCACGTTTTCATTAGGGAACTTACATATATTTTATATTACGTTGTATCATCATCATCATCAGCTTTCAACAGTCCACTGCTAGATAAAGATCCTACCCAAAGAACATGTATAAATCACTGTATAATAATTCTTCATCAGCCGTTAGACGTCCACTGCTTGATATAATCCTCCACCAATGGTGGGGGGATTTGAACCATCTCCCACGACGCTGGCCCAATGCGAGTTAGTACAGAACCAGAGCCTCGTTTGTTGATTAGCATGGTGCACTAGGTGAGGTTTGGTTCCCATGACTTGGTATGTGGAACCCCTTTCACCCCTGCTGGTTGGTGGTGACCATTCAATAGAGTCCATATATTTCCCTAGACTTTACGAAATCTTATCCACACACCGTTTTAAAGGGGTTCGCTTCTTTTGCACACATCCCCTGGAACCTAAGCTAACTTCTCCAGGGTTCCGTAGACTGAGGGCTTCAATCCTGATCCTCAAAAGCGCGGAAACAACATGGTTATGATGATTAATACTATCATCTGTAAATATGTATTTTAGGTAATAGTTATTTCCCCCCCACTATAGGTAGAGGTCCATGTCCAGCAGTGGACGTCTAACAGCTGATGATGATGATGATGTCTAAATATTCAAATTTTTATGCGTAATTTTTTTTTTATATTTTTAATGTATATTCCTAATTAGATTAACAATCAATGTTTGTTTACATATGTTATTAATGTCATTAATGTCAATACGTTTTCATATATATTGTTATTGTTGAAAAGGTTAATGAAAGGTTAACGATAAAAAATTTATATGTTTACAATCAAGTTACTACATTTTTGTTATTTGTGTTATGTTATGATTTAATTGAAAATGTTATAAACAATAGTGATGAGTGCTATGATGTTGATGTGAGGAACTGCTTTTGTGGTGTGGATAGGTTTTAGGTTTAAGAGCCGCCGCTGATCATCATTTTGAACAAATTTATTGGTATGTAGTAAGAGCACTAAGATCTGAACTTTCAGCCATCTAGATTGTTTTGTAATATTAGATGAAAGTAAACAAATTTCTTATTATACATTGTTTTGTATCATGGGCCTTATGAGAAGGTAAAGAGTCGTCCAAAGGGAAGTGGAGAAGGCTCTTTCAGCAATCAAATCATTAATGAGGAGATCAGTAGAACTAAGATCACCGATATAGGAAGACACGAAACCTTAAGGATTGCTAGAATTGGTGGTAGGCATGGCACAATGTTGGTAGGACTGACGGCAGATGGGTCAGTATGGTCCTTACTGGCAGCTTACCAGTAAACGCAGTGCTGGAAAGCCCACAAAGTGAACCGATGATCTGATGGTCGAAGGAAACCGCTGGATAGAGACAGCGAAGGACCAATCAAAGTGGAGATCTTTGGCCTATGTCCAGCTATGGATGTTTAGCTGATGATGTATGACTACTATCCATATGAAGCGGAATTGTACTGATTGAGGTATCAGTACAGCTTTTTTTTTTCATTGGGAACGCAAACGAGCTGTTCACATGATTTAACGTGATCACTGTTGCCTATAGTCGCAACACGAATAGGATCGTGACTGAGATATCGACCTTGAAGGAGGAACTGGTACTTTCCTTGAAGGTATTATTGTATTGGTTCGAAAGGAGCTGTGTCCACGTTTGGGCATGAGGATCTCCCAAAAAAACCACTTGGTTAGATCTTTATGTGGCTTCAATGTTTAGTCATCTTACACTTATCTGTACTAGAGACGGCAGCCCACTGTTGGGCATAAAAATTTCTTCAATAAATCCATTTGATTATAACTTTATCTAGATTAGTCAGTGACGTTGCGTTAATCATCACTACATCTTATTTGATAGTTTCCCAGGTTTTTATCATCGGTGGTCACTTGACCACCAGTTACCCACTATTTCATTATATATATCGTGATCATCAAAAAAATATATTTTTCTTATAGATTTGATGACTCAAAGAATTCTGTTTTAAAGATATATGTTACCTACATAGTACTTAATAACCTTTTAACCTTTGTATTAAATTAATCCAAATTGTTATAATAAATAAAATCAAATTTTTAACATATTCAATTTGCCAATAACTTACAGTTTATAATTTGTTTATATATTTTGTTTACTGCATGCCGTTTACTTTTGTATGTTTGTGCTATCTAACTACAAGGCAGTTAGTTATTAACACGATAACAAAAAGGGGTATTAATTTTTTTTTTGTTATATTCGATTATTTGATCACTTTTTTTCACTATTGCAGTAAAGTTTGAATTTTGTTAATATTTGTTTATGTATATTTTATCATTATGTAGTAATGATAGTAGATTATAATCGATATTTAGATTTCTTTTAACATTTTTTTCTTTATATGATAGTACTAATGTTTATTGATAAATGAATGAGTATAGTAAGTATTTACAAAAGTTAAATGCAGGTAAGAGAAGCAATCCTTACACCCTAGGTTAAAGGATTTAAAATCTAGATCTTCTAATTAACGAATAAAGTTATTTATATGTTTAATATTCACAACAGTTTGAGGAGATACTTTGATGTAAGTACATGCTCCGTATGTATGGATCTAGTTGTGGTGGTGTTGGTAGTACAGTGTTTACTGACTGCAGGAATTGGCCGGCGGCAAGAGCGGGCCTAGTGGGCTCCGGCGCAGCAGCGAGAGGTCCGAGTCAGTCGAGCCCAGGAGCGAGCGACAGGCCAGCCACACCAGCGGTGAGTGACAACACTTAAACCAGATCACCAGTCACCAATCACCAGAGGCACGAGGGGTTTCTATTAGTACTTACATAGCTTCAATCTCGAGGAGAGTCCCTCGTGCATCTGCTGTCCAGTATTTTTCCATCAGCGCCTCGACCGTGAGATAGAGATTGGAAAGGAGATAACCGAAGATAGCATCGCCTACCTGATGAGTGTGGACAGAAGTCGCAGTATACTCTTGAAATTGAAGCGGTTGTAAAGGAGGCAATCGAAAGGAATAAAAAGTGACAGGAGTAAATAAAAGGAAGCAATATAAAAGTAAGCAATGTAAAGATATTGAAGTGATGAATAAAGAGGTTGTACAATTCTCTATCCAACTTTGCGAGGGAGCGTAGATAATAAAAACCACCAGAATCCATTATTTTTTTGGAAGACTGGTCACTGGTTGTTAGTATCCAAGTAGGAGACGGCCTATGTAAGTACCAACGCAGCTCCTATTGCAGCTAGTAAACATTACTGTGTTCCGGTTTGAAAGGTGCTGTATGTTAGTGAAATTATTTTGGTAACGAGATTGAACACTACGTCTCAAAGAAACAAGCGCAATGTGGTGCTGCGTATACCACGTTATGGGCAAGCTTATCACTTGTAATCAAGTGAATAAGTAGCCTAGTTCGTCTCGTATAAGAAAATTAAAAATATACAATCCCTGCCGTCTGTAGTAAGGAAAGGTTTTAGACCTATTTAATAATTATTACTTACTACACTGATGAGGACATTAAGGGTTGTGGTAATAATGTGGTGATAGATGGAATGATCATACAATACCACATCACCAGACGACACCTGGGTTAATAGTGACGTCACTCCAGTAAATACTGGCTACATCATTTCTCATTTTTTTCTTTAGTTGGGGGCAGAAATGGGAACTGCGGTGGTCACTTTTTAACCCAATAACCTATGCTTCTGAAGGTGGGCTCTACGGTCTGTTTCTCGAGTTGATGTTTTCGTTGACAGGTCTGAACGGACTGAGGAATATCGGCAACACCTGCTTCATGAACAGCGTGCTCCAGTGCCTGTCCAACACGCGCCCGCTGCTGGAGTACGTCTCCGAGGACAAGTACACCTCCGAGATCAACACCACGCTCTCGTGCATGAAGGGCGCACTCATCAAGGGTATATACAATATAACAATTAAATCAAACCTACGATTGATATATTTTTTTTAATTTACTTTAGTTCAAAATTTTTATCATACGCTGTGTATAAGCATACCGCTTCCGAAAATAATAGGATCTAACTCAACTTCATCTCATCGTGGTGTAGCCTCCTAATCAACCAACAAGGCTCTGGCTTCCCACAAACTTGCATTGGGCCAGCGTGGTGGACGTGGCCTACATCTCCCCATTATTTGCAATGTCCAGTAGAGGACGTGTAGCTGATGACGATATTTTCATAATTAAATAACACCGGCATCAAATCCTGTCAATCTCAAGAGTCAGGCCTGAGGTCTTCGAGTACCCTGGATTTTTATACTCTTCTCAGACAGATATTTTTAATGTATGGTATATTCCAGTATTCTATTGCTATATATATAGTATTCTATTGCGCGTTCACCGCTAAAAAAGCCCCCTTTGTCGCATCGTCACTCTTCGGAAACGCACACCTTTGTGTCAAGCCAAACATTGGCATTCTGGGCGTCGACGTATCGAGTGTCGTCCAGTTTGGTGGTTATTTGGAGAGCAAGGCTAAAATGGCCTCCAAAAAACTCGGAGTACTCAACAGGGCCA
>DWLS01002254.1:0-18638 GCA_018246255.1 Pachliopta kotzebuea
TGTTGTAATGTCTTCCGTTATATGACATTACTATAAAATAATTAATTTATCATTATGAATTATTATAATTTGTTACACTATCTATATGATCTCCGACAACAACTTTTTTCGGATAGCTACAATCTTAATTTTCTATTTCTATGGGAAAAAGTACACGTCGTAGTTGGTTAGGGCCCGACTTATAGATAAAGGAAAAAGGTAAAGAAAAACCATCTATTCTAAGGGCGGAAAAAGTAAAGATTAATTAAGCGCCTCATCATCATCAGTCATTTTCAAATGTTTCCTTTTTTAGAATCTACTAATTTTTCTTTTTTCGAAATAAAGTACAACACAACTTAATCAAAAATTATGTGAATCTGTTGAATAGTATGTATTTTACTATTATAATTAAATTAAAAAAAAAATATATAACAGTCATAATTTTAATTTTATTCTGTGCTTTAAGTGTTTTGTTATATTAATTAGTTTAAATATGTCGTTTTATATCAACCTGGAATTGTTAAAGACAATTGAAAACAATTAAAGTCAGCTATTATCTGTTATAAGTAATAATTGAATCTTAGATTTCCTTTCCTCTCATTTCTTGTTACAAACATCATTTATTTAAATAATTTTAACAAGAATAAATGTAGCTATGTACAAACTATTAACTTTTAACCTTCAAGAACTGTTTCTAGTAACGTCATCTCTGTATTTGACCGGCTTAAGGGGCTGTTTTTGTTGGAATAATTAAATGAAAACTGACAAGCGTAACATTTTGAACAATGACAACGTTTGATCCATCATAAAGATAAAGCATACGCTACTTGTACTATATTTGCTGAGTCAATATTCTAAATTGATCGTAATACTCACTAATTTATAAAAAATGATCACAATGCGTTACAATAGCAACTAACTTTATTCAAATATATTTATCAGTTTTTTAATCCAGAGATTTTTTATTGCTACGAAACAGTATTATAAATCCTTTACTTCAAGAAATGTGCCTTAGTTTCACCTTGTTCTCATTTCATTTTGTTTTTATTCGAACAAGGCCAGAAAACTTTTTATAATTATCCACCCCTTTAATACTGCCTTCATAGAACGGCTCCGTTTCGTTCTCTTTTTCTGATAATAAGTTGAGCTGGAATGTACAATACGGAAAAGAAGCTGGTTAGGTTAGGTACTAGCTTCTTTTTTTCATTTGGGCAAAGGATTTTTTATAATCGAACACCCAGTGACAAGGAAGAAGAAAGCATGTCCTTTCAGCTACATACATCTAGTCTAGTCTGCCAGTAATTACAACAAATCACTCCAATGGAAAAATATTATGAGGACAAAAAATACATGAATTTTTTGAATAAAAATTTGTTATTACTTGTAAAATGGAATGACATTAAATTGTTTTACAAATGGGAGTGCTGCATGAATTATGCAGCAAATAATTATTACATATTTGTATGTAGGATAATTAGAGCTTTTGACAACAACTTTGAGTGAAACTCGTACTAATTAGTTAAAATGAAATAACCAGCATCAGAAATATATAATTTTTTAGCTATGAATTTATACTAGGAACGAATTGAAAATGCTTAAATTTTTTCCTCAAAACTTTGAACAATTATTAGATGAAGAGGCAGAAAAATAATAATTAAAATAACGGGCAAACTTTACTTGGAATTCAAAAGCGTCTAGGTTCTGATCTCTCTGTTGAACTTGTATGGTCTACATCAATAATATATTTAGACTATACAATTAATTGGGTAAATTTAGACAAATTGGCGAAGACAGTTGAAAATTTTATTGTTAATATGAACCATTCTAATTTACATGTTAGCGGCGACGGAGAGACGGGACTTGTGATTGATAGCAATAAAAAACAAATTGTTCTTATAATACAGTGGGTAGTTCTGATCTTAAAGCTGATGTCATCTTATAAATAGATGCCATCCAGACAATCCATAATGAGTACGCAAAAAGTTGCCTTCGTTTGTATTAGTTATTTATATTATATACTCGTAGTCTATCGTGATTATTGAGAACAGATTATACGTACTAATATTTTTTTTAAATCTAATATATAAGGATTATTACTTGACTACGATCCCTCCCGGTGTAAAGTGGCGATGTGATCCATAGTGGTAAAGCACAATAACCTAGTAAATGCCTATTCACTCTTCTTTTGTAGAAAGCCCACACTGTATTTAGAAGGTAACACTGACGATGGCAAGTTGTTCAGCTCCTCAGCTGTTCTTATTAAAAATGAGGAACTAAACCATTACCAGACAGTATACGTCTTTCGTATTTTTTGTGGTAAATATATAGTATATGTATGGAAAAGGCAATGACAAACCACTCCATTATAACTGACAAGAAAGTCGTCGTGTGGTTCACTTCACATGATGACCACGACCCTTAGTCATGAGAAAATACGATTTAGAAAAATAAAAATAGTAATATAGTAGTAAATACCAAAACAGCGACAGTTCGATCCATAAAAATGTATAATGTCTGATATAGGCATGTTTGTTTCTTCACCAATTTTACTTTCATTAAATACTCAAAACACTATGAGAGTTTCAATATGCAAATTTCATCGCAGTTACATTTGAGTTATCGAAACATAATTTTTTTTTTAAATAATAATTTTAACCACAAAATATTTAAGAACCAATTGAATTACTCTAGTACATAACGCTTAAACCATTTGTTTAAACATGACAGTATACATTTGGCAACCATCTGTTTAAAATTTGCTATTCATTTAAGAAGATGGATTGCTTTTGAAATTCATGTATTCATAGCAATTTGAGGTCATCACATATATTTAATATTAAACAAAAACTGACGAGATTTGTAATGATTCCTATTACTCAAATCAATATAACACAATAAAAATTTCTTAATAATTGATGCTTTTTACTATTACCAGTAACATTCCAAATTTCCAGGTCAATACAAATAACCCGGTTTTGTTGTGATCTTTTTTAACTGCAAAAATTGTACCAAAATGCGATAAGGTCGACCGGTTTGCTACCAGCGGTGCTTCAATTGCAAAATTTAACCAGGTTTTTTTTAACTATTATAGTTTATTACGTATAACTAGGCGTCACTAACCCTATTTAGGAAATATTCTTATTTAAAACTAAATTTGAAAACTTGTTTTAGATTTTTTACGATCTTATTAACCTTGAATTTAACTGTATCTATATATAAGCTGTATGCTTTCTTAAAAGGAAATAAATATTTTTTTTATACAAACACAAAATGCCGGGTTGTTATAGGATTAGCTTTAACAAACTATCTAATGCTTATACTTAATTGCAGTTAAATTATTCAGTTAAACTGTGAGTTGCCTGCCAAAGTACCAGGTGCCGAATGAAGTATTCATATGCTAAATATAGCAAGTTTAATTTCTCTTTTCCATTATCTTAATTTTATAATTGAGAAAATGTATATAATTCTTTTTATGTTGTCGCTAGGTCAAAAATAAAAAAAACAGTTACGGTATAATAGTTAACAGTGTATCTGGAATGCTGATCTTTACACGAGAATATAAGACATAACAGGTCTTTGAGGTAAAATAAATTAAACAAATGTATTAGTGTTTTAAGACAGAAATAAAAACGCACTTTACATATGTAGTATTAAAAAAACTTCATATAAAACAATGAACATAGCAACACTGCAATGTATCATTAAAACACGATTAAATATAAATTTTCCACACGATTGTTGTCTTAGGAAAACTTGAAGCCGACAAGTTGTGTGGGGAAAAAATCAAGAACGCGAACTTAATTTCATGATATACAGCATTTAAACGTGCATAACTATTTATTACATGAGTTTTTAGTGAAAACTAGAGATATGTTATTTTAATTGAAAAGGTTGGCAACACTTCAACAACTAATAAATCAACCGACGTCGATAAGTTTCTTGTAGCACATATACATTAATAAATGATGAGATATCGACAAAAGCTTTTAGTGAAAGTTACGGCAAACTAGTGTAATTCATCTTTCCTAAAATATTTCTCTGTAATGATAGATCTTAGCGGATCCTCAGCTTCTTTTTCTCCTAATATCCAGCAATGTGCAGACATTACTGCAAAGGTTAGTTAAATTACTATAAAAAGAATTCGGTATTATGTGCGAAGGCGTCGACTATAACGTGATGGAATAGATATCATTCTTTCACCATATGTTACAAGTAGATTTGTTGTTTACCACCAGATTAGATTAGAAGAACATTAGAAAAGCAATTCTTATATCTTAATAAATAATTATTAATCTATGTAACTGTGCTACTAAACGTTTATTTATTGTAATCAGTTAATTGTTAATGGAATCATTACGTACATCAAATTATCAGCCGGAAGACGCCCACTGTTTAGATACCATGAAGGATTTCTGCGACAATTAGACCAGCCCACATCTAGCGGCTTCCCCAGACCTTCACCAGATCGTTGGTCCAATTTGTGGAAAGCTTTCCACTACCAGGTCTGTCAGTACGCCGGCGCTACTTGTACCTTACCGACTCATTTAATTATAGTATAATTGTGTGCTTGGGACTAGTGTTTATAATATGATAAATAAACTATGTAGAAGACTACATTTTATTATATTTAAAAAATATTTCTTCATAATGTTTCTAATTTTATTCATTACTGTTGTAGCAAATTCGTCGCCAAAAATATTATGAAACGTTCATGGCGTAGACGTGTTGCGCCAAGTAATGATGGTTGTGGGTTTTTCCGAATCAACGGCTAATCCACGTGATGGTTTTCTCGTTGACGTAGTAAAACGAAAAGAAATCGTGTTCGAATATACCTACGTGTTCCGTTTCAAAGAAATTGAACGCTTTTGAATCACCGTTGAAAATTCATTCATTCAAAACTGCAAATTATTCACGGATATGAGTAATGGCCTTAACGCTTTTATCTTAAATGTTTCCTCACGTTGGTTGAGATAAGATATGAAGTGAATAGAGTGAACAATACAGCAATAAGAAATTTTATATCAGGTATTAGGTACGGGAACATATCAGGCAGGGTTTTAACAGTTCTAACTAGCTAGGTATCATCTTCATATTGTAAATTTGCTAACATAAGAGTATTGTTAAGTTCCCGCTGTAAACATGAGAGCCTGAATATTTTGAACGAGCACTCTTTATCATCTACAGTTTGTGAATCTGTTTCTGGCTTTTGTAATATCAACATAATATGTAACTCAGTCTTAAATTATGATCTTCTGCTTTCGACAACAGTTCTATTTTCGCAGACTTAGCTCAAACGTCAAAAAATTTGTCTTGATATTGAATTACTTTATTCCCATCATGTTACTGTCACTCTGAGTGATTGAGTGAAAAAAATGTGTCCGTGGTTTCATTATTATAATTGGCATCGTTTCTAAAAAAGTAAAAGCGAACTATGTCAATGTTTGAAAAAAAAAAGGCCCTCATTAAAGTTGAAAAGAGAGAAAAATAAAATGCTTTATGATGTACACTCAATGGATATGTGATGATGATCACAGTGTTTGCTGAATGTTCAAGATCTCTTCAAATACCTTTAGTCTCGTTAAAAAAGCTAACTATCTCACAATTTTTAATTTTTTAATTTTTTTGATTATACATTGTTAAATAAACAAACGTTTATTAAAAAAACATTAAAAAGCAAATAAAAAACATTAAAAAAACATTAAAAAGCAAACAACTGAAATTTATTAATGTAATACTAATATCAAGTACCATGGTTTGAAGAATTAAGAGAAGTACATCATGGAGACAAGTTTTAGAGCATTTTACTTTGAACGTATATTTAAATTAGACAATTTATAATTCCTCCAACGTTATTTGATTACTTCTTACTTTATTTCGTTTCGTTAAACTACTTGTTTTTCACAAGCAGTTTGTTTAAACAGGTGTTAAAATAATGTATGTATTACTAGAATGTATAATGATCATATATGGTAGGTGACAACTATATACTTTCAATAATCGTTGTAAGGATAAAATTAGAATAAGTCCCTAAATATTACTCAAAAAGTACCAATGCGTACATACAAGGTGAAACTATTGATTATTAAACAAAATTGGTATTCGCAATTGGCTACGCAATTACTTTGCGATCGCAAAGTAATTAAAGAAAATTAGCAAACATGAAGACGTTAATAACTCCGCTCTGTGTGACATGATTTAAAAACTCGTATTATGACTTTAATTATTTGATCGCAACCTTTGAAAAGTCCTGTAGCTAGTTATTATATTATAAACTACAATGTACATCAAACCTAAACTCAAAAATGCCTAAAGTTTGGCCTCAGAAAGACGCGTTGCAACACCACCTACCTGCCGTCAGCGAGAAGCAGTGTCAACCAAAAGTACATTCAAATATTTAGTGTAAATATTAATAACTTAATATTACAACTTACTAAGTTCCTTAAATTTATTTTTCTCTTGTGGAAGTCCAAATACGAAGTCTTTATTACAGGAATTTCTGTGCCTCATCTAAAACAAAGATGTAGCATAGCAAGAGATGCATTTTTGTCCAACTTCCAAACGGTTTAAACGATTATGACCTAGCTTTTTTTATTACTAGAGTGGACAAACGTTATTAGCTAAAACAAAAAAAATATGAAGACAAAAATTTATTTTTATTATAGTTGGCAGTATTTTAAAATCCTGTTTAAATTTGAATTTTGAGCTGACATAACCTACATAGGTTAAAATCTCCAAAAATAATAAATATCCAAAACAAAAACTTTTTAATTATGATAATTCTTTTCTATATTTATAGTATTTTTTGTAGGTAGTAAGCTAACAGATAATTATTTAAGTACAGTAATAACTAAACAATTTATTACCATACTAAACTCATTACCTTCTTTTATTGCACTTGCATATGGAGAATGAATTGATTTAAAATTTATTACGTGGTCGCTAGATCAGTGTAACTATCGAAGATATGCTAAAAGCTTCTCAAGGTGAACTTCTGAACAAAGACTATACTAAGAACATAACACGTAATTAAAAGCTGACATATATAAAACGCTGTGTCGAAATATATAGTACTAATATCACGTTATATCGTGACTACTATAAGCAGAGATGATTGTATTGTAACAAAAGGAGCAGTTGTTCGACAAAAGCAAAAACACCAAAAATTATATTGTATTTATAATAGTTCTGTGTGGTTTTGTAGAAACTATATCATAGTGAACAAATGATGGTCCACTGCTGGACATAAGATTTGTTGTATTCCACAAAGCAGCAACTTGTTTAGAAAAAATAAATACCATCTAAAAAGTTTCCATAACCTTTAAATCTTAGTGTAATAGCTTAATAAATATATTTTTATCATATAATCCTTTATAGGTTTACTTAAATTTAAGTAAGGACTTAATAATGAAAGTTTTTTTTATTCAAAGTAATGATGGGAAAAACCGGACGTTCAGCCAGTGATTAGAAGTTTATACAATAACGCATTATTTTCGTTATTAAGTATTATAGTCTTATAGTCATAAGGCCGATGCCAGTTTCTTCTTCTTCATGTGCACTCCCAACTAATAAAGTTACTAGTTCTGCGAATCCCTTTGTTGCATGTTAGGTGGATCAGCTTCGCGGCGCTCTTGATTTTGTGTTTATGTAATATCATCCCAGTTTGGCTTCAACGTGTACCTTATTACAATCCTTTTTTTAATTATATAGACTAGTTGTTACTAGTACCCACTTTCAGTACTAAAATACTTTAATCTAGAAAAAGTTTATTCATACTTCATAAAGATTCCCACATATATGAATACAACCACTGTTATTAACAAGCTGTCCATAATTAAGAGAACATGTTTGTATTTCATTAAAGTTTAATTGCTTCAAATGAAGTCATTGTTGACGGGGGTTAAATTGAAATTATCAACGGTTTAGCAAATCTCACACATATAGCATAGTTCATGAACTTCATAATAAATCAGTTAATATTCAAATTGCTAGTCGTTTGACGAGAAGTGAACGAGAATACGTATTACTTTAATTACAAAGAAACCTGTAAAATAGAACAGTTTAAAGCCTAAATAGATTCGTTTGAGTACACAGTTACAAAAAAGACATATTAAATGAAATTCCGGATTAGGTTAACACAATCATATTTTTTCAAATATTATCTATATAATGGTACAAAATAGCCGCCACTCATACCAAATACTACAACAATATGAACAACGCATTTATTTCCAGCTACCACCTACTGTTTAGTAGCTATTATATTGATGAGATGTTTTGTGTATGTATGCTCACGATGTACTGTACATAAAGACAGTTTAAATTGATATACATTATTTTAACACTTTTGTATACATACACAGTAGTTAACAGCTTCAAAATCAGTCGTCTACATCGGTATACTGTGTAGTACTAGTAGTAGTACTGTATAGTATTATTATATAGTAGTAGTAGTAGCTGTGTAGTATATTATTATTATAGTACTGTGTAGTACTGTATAAAGTTCTAGAAAAAAGTATGTGTATTTTAATTTAACATTTTATTATTGAAAACGGGTTAAAATATAAGCCACATTTTACATGACGTTAAGTGACAATGAGGCTGTAGATGACGATGACGGGAACAGAATACTCTGGTTCCCATATGCTTATAAACGAAACTTTGAAATAACCAACAGGTATATTATATAGTTTTAAAAGTAGATAACGTATAAAGAGACATGTCTTTGATTTCCAGATTAGTGCTGTCTCGCGTGAAGAAAAATATAGAGAGGAAATCGATATATTCCAGCTTTCGTGGACATATGACACTACCCCACTTTGTCATCGTGGTGCATAAATGAGCTTTCACTCGTCAAAAAGACCAATTGTTCTAGCAGTGGAAAATTATGTTGACTTTTTATTATACAGGAATGTGTTATATAAAAATACCTTCAAAGAACTTTTCCGCAATATCTCCGTAGCTTTAAATTACTGCAACAACAGAATTTGTTTTCATACGCATTAAGGTGAACTTTATGTAGTCTAAGTAAATATACAAGCATTCCATTGTTATAATCAGACCCTTACCACAAGGTGAATGTCCAGTAATTATACGCAGGCCTGTATAAAAAATTAAACAAATAAAATCGCAAAAACTAATTTTAATTAAGCAGTAGTTTCCTTAGATCCGCGTGTAAAATCAATCATTACTCATAGTTCATTGTACACAACACAAACGACAAATTCAATTTTAAGCCGGATCTTCGCGAATTACTTTTCAATGTAACTTGATTTAACTACAACAAAACACCACGTACTTATCGCCGTTTACGATCATTTTTGTTCGTTTGTTTTTACAACTAAAATATATATTATGTGACGGCCAATACTTTGTCAAGTCCTCTGTCATAGGAAATATCATTATTCATTCGCGAAAAAAGGTTTTTATCTCGTGAGGCTGATGTCAAAATTTATTTCACGTTTTTGAATAAGTGGCTCATGAATCTTTCATCGTAGGTTTGCATTTACATATCGACGGGTGTAGCTGTCGCTGCCGAAGTAACTCTGAACCGAAACAAAGGAACAAAGAGAGTCGGAAGCCACTGCCGAAAATTGGACACAAACAAAGATATACTGTACTGTACAAAATAAAAAATCAACCGTCTTCTCAATTTTTTGAGGCTTCATTTCTTTGGTCTTTTTACCTTATAGATGTCCGCTGCTAAGGCTTTTGCATACGGATTGACGAAAACATATGGTAAAGGTTTGTGGAGAAGCTGCTATCCATTTCTAACATTCTCGGCTGTTTTGAACCGAAGGAACAAGCAAGGCATTCACCTGATGATAAGTGATATGCCTGTCCATAACAACGTGTTGCTATTTAAGACGGTATACAATACTCTTAATCACTCACTGCTGGTTGACATAAGACGTAAGTCTCTATACTCCAGTAATTTACGAGAATACGTCACCTTTCCAACCGGAACACAGTATTATTTGCACATTACTATTTAGCGATAAAAATATGTGCTGCGATGGTAAACACCTAAACCAGTCTCCGGCGAGAGAAAAGTACCACCAGTAAATATCCAAATACTTACATAATAATTCGCTTTTACAGTTTAAACGACCAGAGAACAGTAAACAGACCCAATGGTTATAATTTCATGACCCATGAAATACTTCAATAGACATTAACAATATTAAAGTCTAATATTGAAATTAAACTTAACTGTAGTGTAAATTATAGTAATTTAATGTATAATTAATCCTGCTATTGCTTAAGAGATCTATTTTGGATATCGTTGGTCTATCAAAAGTGAATAGGGTCGAAACAATAGTAATTGACCTCGAGGCTAAACTTAGCGCTATAACGGATAACAAGAGGTTACTGGAGATATAACAATATCGTTTGTAAAGATCGTGAGAGAATATCGCTTCCAACATTTTCAAATGCTTCATATAATAATTTTTTGAATTATTAATTAAATTTACTCTTGAGGCCTATATAAATTTCACCACGTTTTCTAAAGGTTTTTATTGAAAATGGGGCCTGAGATGGTAAAGCGTGCTCGCACAGAATACTCTAGATTGCACATAATGACAACAGTAATGAAATAAATATTTTAATTAAAATTAACTACCTATAATACCTATAATAAGTTATACTTACTTTAATTGAATAATACAAACTATTTTCTGTTTTGGTTTTCTTTACAGGGAACGCAACGGTTTACTACACTATGTACAAGCATAAATCCTTGAACTTTAAAGAAATAAAGACTTGGAGCATTCATTTAATAATAAAAAATAGGCAGTAATATAAATCTGCAGCTTTATATACGAAGCTAATCAAATGCTGAATGGCTGTGCTATAACAAAGCAAAGTAAATTGACTACACTAAATTGACTTTTAGACCAATGTAATTATTATTCCGCCATCACTGAATTGTGAAAATTAATTATTATCTGTTACTTTATTATACATACTGAAATCAATTATTTTTATTCATTATCATTATCATTATTTCTCAATGTATGTATTTGTTAAATAGTGATATATATATATATATAAATGATATCAGAATAAAGACAAAAGTGACCGACATGGACTCGGTACAAATGATTCAGTTAAAATTTACTATTTTGGTTTAGGCCATTACTTTTTGATAAAAGCAAGTGTAAAAATTGAAGCCGAATATTTTATGAAAAGAAATTTTCCATTAGAAAAAAAATGTATCGGAAAATTCTTTACAAACACATGTTGTGGTACATATTGAAGAGCGAGTGGTACTCAAAGCAGAGGGCCCTCACTGAAGAGCGAACATGATCATTTTCACATGGGAATTGTATAGTATCGACAAATTCATCAAAAAGTAAGAAAAGTGCAAAAATTTCTAACAGCAACATGAATAAAAGTTATTTTTTTTTGCCTTGCTTGACCAGCATTCATTGTCAGCGGATTAAAAAAAGGCGGATTTTAAATTAAGTTTCAGAATTTACTCAGAGCCTATTTAAATAAAAGTGGATTACCAAAAAAAGGATTTATTTATGGCTTGTTTCTTACGTTAAAATTGAAGTTTTAAATATTAGCCATTAAAAGCACATTTAAGCTAAGTTTACACTATTACTTAACCGCAACAAAGCAGTCGAGGTTTAATCGCACTTTAATAGTTCAGTTGCAAAATAAACACTTGTGAGTGTATACACAGATAAATAAGTAGTTTAAAAATATTAAGACTGATAAACAAAAATGGTACAGATAAAAAATATATAACCCAATGATTCTTTATGTCATTTTTTATTTATGTTATTTACGTACTTTGTCATTTACATATTAAAAATTTTAATGTAAAAATAATACCAGCAGACCTAAATAAGTACTTTAGCATCATCTATATCTGCTAGTTTACACAAGTTTGCGAATATTACTCTATTCCAGTTTAATTGGCGTTTAATTTACAATAAAATTAATACAACTTTTGTATTAAGTTGTCGTGTGAAGCTGTATGAACATCCAAGTGAACACCAACATTCAACCAAATGAAGGTATACTTTGATATAATGATTGGTTGTTAAAAAACATGAGGTCAAGTAATTATATTATTTATGTGTCAAAAATATGAATATGACGAAATATATATAAGAAAATAGATATATGTGAACACCGAGTTTACATTTTAACAATGATATACTTAGTTTCTTTTTATAATCTCTTTGTGTACTTTAGATAATGTGAGTATATAATTGATTGTTGACCTAATAAATTGAATTACTATAGATTGGTAACTATTATCGATTTCAAAATAAAAGTGCTATTCAAAACGACGTCTGGTTTTAAAAATTCGGATATCTATTAGCCTAAAAAAGTTTTATTATTGACTTAACAAAAAAGAGCCGACGAGTTGGAGTTAAAAAGCTACATCGTCACTGAGGTTTTGAGAAAACAGCGAGTGTTTCATGAATATTTCATCGCAGGTTTTCATTTCCATATAGTTTCGAATAGCGCTGCGGTGTCAACGTTACTGAACCAGTAAAGAAAATAAAAATAGAATGGACCAACATATATGGCGGTAAAAACATATATGTTGAATTTGTCAAGCAAATATTTGGTTTTAATAAATACAAATATTACAATACCTTTCACAAATAATATAATTTAAAGAGAGATACTGAAACACTGATAAGCGGCGTTCTCTCGAAGACCTGTGCCGAGCAGGAGCCTGCAACAGGCTGTTGATAATGACGAGATACAGAAAACAAAACTTATCAACTGCTCTCATTTGCTGACTTTATAGCAAAAATATTTATTTTTATCTTTATAGTTAACTAATGGAAACTAACGACGAGTTATGTTGAGCGAAGGGTGGAAAGGTTTTTAAATAAATATAAACTAGGAACTAATGTTTCTTATTTTAATTAATTTTATCTATATGTATGTATAAGTAAGTATATGTATGTACCATATAATGATTATTATTATTTTTTTAAGCTTTTAATATAACTTTCAGACACCACCAACCACAGCATCTCCTGCCGCCTAGATTGACTGGTAGGGAATGTCCGTAGGCATTAATTTTATGTTTCAAAAAAGTTTTTTAAGATAATAGAAATAAAATAATGTTCCGTATGAGTGCAGAGAGAATTTACTTTTTTCTCAGTTAAATTTTTATATGTAACTAATGCTATAAAAATGTTGTAGAACAATTATTCTTTCACTGTATAGTTATCGTTTAGTGGTCCTTAGGTCGTGTTGTCAATTGTAATATTTATTGAGGTTAACAATTAGCTTATTCTTAAATGTACCTATTACAATGTATGATGCTGATGTGGTTGGTTACGCTGACGTAAGTAGAGGATATTTTTTTTTCAAAAGAAACAGTCATTAACATCGGATCTGTGAAAGCATTGTACTCATAAAAAATGCAGAACGAACCAATTGAACGGTGTCGGTTAGTAAGTTAAAAAAGTAAAACATATATTCTTTTATGTTTTATAGTATTGGTTTTAAAATTATTTGGGGCCATTTTAACATTCTTTTTCATATTTATTCTAGTATTTATAATTGTTATTAATACAATATGAATAATTATTTTGTATTGCGCAAATAGTTCACTATAGGATACGGTGTTAAACGATCCTTTCCTGCAGATATCTACTTCCCAAACGAATGAATTATCAATATGTGATATGTTTATAGTATATTATAAAATAGTTAATTAGTATTTTAAATCTAAAATAGTTCAAAAGGGCCGTTTAAAACAATAACTTAAATACTAAGAAAGCAATAATAAGCAGAATAAAGTTCACAATTACTGTTATACTTAAAATCATGAAGATAACATTAAGTTTTATGTACGGAAGCGATAAGAGCAGCATGTTCACGTAGTAGTATAGTGATATACTTTAGTGAAGATTTAGTAATTACACTAGCCATAACACACTTCAAACAAGAACACAGTAATGTTTGCGCACTACTTACTACTTAGTGACATAGTTCTATAATAATTACATTTGTTATAGTGTTTTTGGAATGAATTATTCAAATTTACATCTGTAGGGAAATGATAAAGCCGTCTAGTAATAAAATCTGGAGCACAGGTTTAAATTGAGGCAGACTAATTTTCTCTGATGAGAAGGCTTTTCAATAGAATCACCATAAATCTTGTACAGATGTTTGAATTGTTCAATTTGTCTAACGAAGAACAAGTAAATTTAATTAAACTTAGCAGTACTATACATAGATGATTTGATTTTATAACAAAAATATCGTATTAATAGTAAATAATATTTTACCCAGTTTCAGAAAGTTTTTAAGAAATTATTTACAGTCATATTGTGAACGGAGTTCCTACAAAATGTTTACGTACAAATATAATGTGTTATTTATTATTATATGATAAAGAACTTTTTATTTCATTTTGCTCAATTGGTTTGTTAGAAATATAATAATATATTAAATCAATTTTCAGGGTTTTGATTGAGCAAAAAAGTGTTTTTTTTGTAATAGAAATTGAAATTCAAGTTCATTTATAACCTAGAATATTAAAGATAAACATTACACGTGAATGCTAAATCTCCAGGTCTCAGAAGAAAAACATAGAGCTTCTTTGAATATTTGCACATATTAACCTTAGTAATTTAGACCCTAATGATAATTCTTATTTTTAGGTAATTCTAATTCTGACTACACTTTCTAATTATCGGTCAAATAACACGCTGTAAAGATATTCACAAATGATCTTCAAGCAAATAAATCTCGCTGTCAGTTTCCATAGTAATTCATATAAAAAACCCTTTTTCTTTCTGCTTACAAAATATTTAGCTTTTCATAATTTTTTACAGGAAAATATTTTTCTTTTAAATAGTAATTAATGATCTTATTTTATGTTATTATATTCATGTATATGGTAGTTGCAACACAGCTGAACATATCGAACGTTCAGCCCTTCACATATATTACAGTTTGTTAAAAGAGCTATCGCTTTTTTAAAAAAGGGAATTTCGTATGTCAGATTTGCAAAGGTAACGTAAACCCATTGGAAATAAAAGGTAACAGTCGCGAAGTTGACAGCCGAAGCGGAGAGAGAAATATGTTTAATCAAGCCGTCTGTAATTGGTTTTCTTGGAATTGATCTTACTGTTGATGGATCTGTCAAAGCCAGCACTGTGATAAATCTGATTTATTACGCCGACGTCTTTCCCTGTAATTTCCATAACAATCTTTTTTTTTTTAAAAAAAACAGTAAAGCGAGGAATTTTATTTCATATTGAAACTATTTGAAACATCAATTAGATTAAAATGTTACAAAAGTTATTATTATAGTTTTAATTATATACAAAGATATCAATAAATGAACGCTTGTTATTTAAAGTTTATATTAAAACAAACCGTTCTTTAAACAGACCTTTAACTATTATTGACTTTGAATTAATTAACTAATTAAATTATCTATCGTTCCCTATAAAGGGCTTGAAGTCTAATGAGCGCCTGAAAATCGACGACGCATCAAATTTGTTTACTTAATAAAAAGTTTAAAGACATAAATATAAATTATATAATTTTTGAACAATATTAAATATATAAGGAATTCATTTTTATGTAATGAAACACTAAAATTAATAGATATATAAATATGGACCAAAAAAGTAAAAATTTTACTTTATAGATAAATATGGAAATATGATATATATGGAAATATGATATATATACATAAATTATCACACAGTTAAAAAACTTATTATGATTTTTTTTAAAGTTTTATAACGGAGTTGACAAAGACTTGTTTCAGTATGTCCTTGGATGTTTGTTACTAAACGATTTATTTTTATTCCATGCATTGTGGATTTATATAGAATTTAAAACAACAGAACAAGGCGGCGCCCAACGCTTCGCGACTTTCAATACATTGATCACCGATAACATTGATGCGTAGAGCTTGTCGGAATTCGATGTTGGTGTTCCTGGTCAGGTGTTCGCCGAAGCCGAATAAAAATTCCCAATGCCTATTGTTTGTACGAGTTTAAAAATCGCATCACTTTACCATTTGCAAAGCCAGACATTTAAAATTCTTCTCGTAACAGATTCCATTTTGACATTTAAATCTTTTATTTACCGCTTTTGTGTAGTTCTTAAAACAACAAGGCTTTTGACTAGCAGTCTATTCAAAGCAGATTCCAGGACATAAATCTAGGCTTTGCTTCACCGTGCTTATTGTGCACTCGAGCCAACAAAATGTTTTCACATTTCGTGTATGCTCTTACCAAACTATACTAAGATTTAAATAAAAATTCATTTATGTAATGTAATTGGAAAGGTATAAGATATCCCACACAATACCTCACGAGACCGAGCCAGCCTCGCCTGCCCGTGGTGCATCTTACTAATCAAGAAACTAGGCTCTGACTTCCCACCAACTGGCATTGGGCTAGTGTGGTGGAAGACGGCCCAAATCCTATCATATTGGGAGAGGCCTATATCCAGCAATAGACGTATATCTGCTGATGATTATGATGTAATTTTATTACTATTTGATTAATTATCATGATACGGTTAATTATAAGATCATTTTCAAATGAAATCAGGCAAAATCCATGGCACATAATAAACCGATTCCGCTTACCAAAGGATTTTATGTTTACCAGAAACGTCATGTGGCTTACTAACACGTAGTTCAATGTATAAATATTTCAAAAAATTTAATATAATCCAGACATCGTCACGAACTGAACAAATATTGACGTAATGTAGACACGGATCTAAACAATGGCGTCATACAGAAACGTAGAAGGTAGATCAAGCGAAATATGTCTAATAATAAAAAACTTATATAGTTAAACATGGTTTTGTGCTTAATTATTTTTAATTCGTGTATTGTAACAAAGGTCATACTTCCTATGAACGCTAGAGGTAAATCCTTGAATCTGTAACTATCGTCGTATCTGCTGTGGTTATTTTACTTAATAGGGACAATAAAAGCTTAATAAAAGCTCATTTGGTGCATACATCAATTGCATTGTCGGTGCCGATGACAGCTATATTATTGTATATTCTACTCAACTCATCACCTTTTATAATAATAAATCACTCGTAGAATTGCCTTAGCAGAACAACGGTCAATCGATTGTCTAACATGGTTGTTCTACTCACGTTATACTACCATCAGCCTCGTTGTCATTTAATGACTAAAATCAATTCATCATCATCATCACGTTGATTTGCTTCCGAATTTAATATACGAAATAGGTTGGTTTTGTAATATCTTTATAATTATTTTATTTATCTAGAGTAAGGTGCCAATAAAACAGGTAATTAAACAAATGTTACTGGAGAGGGAGAGATCAGTAAACCTATTTATAGAAGGTTTTAAGTTCAGAAACTTATTAACGATTCAACAGGTTCAACTATTCAAAAAATAGTCACCTTTCGCATTCATATATTTATATAAAGTCGAAATTTAAGTCTTTTAAACATGCTTTTGTATATTTTATCATTTCTGTATTAACAAATTCATTGTCGTTCTATATTCATGCTTACTTTTTAAAATCGTGGTCCTTGGTTCTTCTGAGGCTACATCTTGTAATTTTTTGTTAATGAGAAGGTTTTTCAAAGCCACCTGGACAGCTCGAACTCACATACGGTAGACCGAAGGCTGTGACTGCGTTATTATATTTCAGTTGCCAGACTATTCTGAGCGACGATGCTTCATTTAAACTTAATACCACGTGAAATTGGGTTCAACAAAATTATCAAGTGTAATATTTTTAAATAATTTTTTCCATTTATTAAATCATCATTATGATTAACCTTAAATTGGTGGTTAATATATCGACATGATAAAGCTTTCGCTTCTCTCAAACACTTATATGAAATAAATTGCGTGAACATTTCGGCGAGAGACTTCATCAAATCTCTTAATTATGTCTGTATAAAGAATTATAAAATATACCTACATTTTCGTGTTCTTTTTAGACAATGAGGATCCGGTACAAACGTGTAGTTTTTATTGCGTAAATTAAAAGTTAGCAATTTTTGGGTACTGTTGTTCTAACTGTGTTAACATGCTTATATTATGTAAAATCAGTAACATTCATTTTATATGCATGCACTACTTTGTGTTTGTGTTTCTATATTTTCGATTTAATTTAAACTTATTTTTGAGTATTCTGAAATTTTCAGGTTATAAAAACGCTAACATATATTTTAATAGTATAAATATGTTAAGAAATGTAGTAAATAATATCTAATAAAACTTTTCACTTTACCTCAAACATTGATTTCGTGGCTAAGTTAGATAAACGAATTAGGAGTGGATAGGGAATTGTACAAACAAGTCCCGAAAATTAGGATTGAGATTTGCATGAATTTGCATGTCGACTGCGAACGACAAACACCTATTCCACCTTTAAAATAAAATTAGAAAAGAGGGCCGCATAATTTGTGGGAATTCAATTAAAACATTCATTAGCCCTGTCAAAATTTTATAGTATGTAAAATTATTAAAGTAATACACCATTTATGTCTTGTTCATCAATTATAGCCGGATAGTTTCATTTCTTTATAGTTAATTAATATATATTTGATTTAGTTAAACAATTTTTTTTGATATCATCTCAGCCTATTGCAGTCCACTGCTGAACGTAGGCCTCTCCAATAGATTTCCAGCGCGACCGGTCCATTGC
>DWLS01002255.1:0-18635 GCA_018246255.1 Pachliopta kotzebuea
GCATCGCTAGTGACCGTGGGCGGCGGTGAATCACTTACCATCAGGTGACCCGTCTTGCTCGTTTGCCTCTCAGATGTGATAAAAAAAAAAAAAAAATCACTTGAAGCTCAATGAGAGGAGTGTGAAGTGTGATCAAAACCGCGTATCTCTGACACCTCTGACGCCTACGATCATCACGGCCTATTATAAAATTAAATTTACATTTATCGGAAAAAAAACTTGTTCATATACAGTACATATTAAAATTTATTAGTTAAAATTTCATTACTCACAGCGGGTCTGCCAGATTCATCAAAGGCTTCCTTGGGGGGCTTCAAACGAGTCAACATTTTATATGTCTCTAAGTTACGAGCGAAACTGCGTCCACGTAGTTGCACCGCAAGGTCCCAATTCTTATCTGCCATTGCCTGAAAAAGAAAACTATTATAATGAGAAAAATTGACATTTTTCTTGATTTCAACTTATCTTAAATGTGATGATATTTTATCTTATAATAATAGTAATTAAAAAAATATACCTGAGCAACAGCTTTTGTACGTCTTACGCATTCCATGAGGGGAAGACGCACAGCTTGGTTACCATCCAAAGAAACAACACACGGTTCAGTATCAGGAGTTGCTTCCATCAATGCCATCACAGCCTCAGCTCCCATACGGCAACCCTGACGACATTATAATTATTTTAAGTTCGACATTATACCTAATGACATTACGGTAATTAATTATGAGATAAAAATTACAATTGTTACTAAACTTTGATTTTTAAAAATATCATTATGCATAGTTTTTTTATGAATTTTATTCCTAAGATGATTTTTTTCATTCTACATTTATTTCGTGATAATTCTAAAATCTGTAAATTTTAATTGATTAAATAAAATTATATTTCACGAAGTCGAGAATTCTGTTCAATCGCTTTTTAATAGTCAAGATCACGAACGGACCATGACCACTATATAATAAAATATTAAATAAACACTATAAAAACCGTTAACTATAATCTTATGAAATATTTATCTAAATGTTTGATGAAATGAATTCAATAATTCATGGCACTTACCAAAATTCTATCGAAAGCAGACGGCGAGCCTCCCCGTTGTACATGGCCAAGAACAGTGATACGTGTGTCCTGTTGAAGATTGTCCACAACAACTTTCTTCACCAGCTCTGCTGTTATTGGTTTACCCTCACGATCAATGGCCCCCTCTGCTACTATGATAATGTTGAGGCGCTGTCCTGATTTTCTTTCCTAAATATTTCAATAAAATTATTGTTACATTATTGTTAGACTGTGTTGCAATTAATTGAATAATAAGCAATATACTAAATTTATAACATGCAGTGCAAATCCATTCTGATCCAAATTGAAAGCATTATGATATAAAACCGCTTTAATGAAAAATTCTGTACAGTTGTGTATAATCAAATGAATCTAGCAATATTTCGGTTAATAAAAAAACCATAAAATCCACCAAAGCTTGGAAAAACAGTTTGCACAAAAAACATACAATTCATGCAAGGACATATGAGTTAAAGACCTGAAAAGTAAACCAATTGATGAATTGTTAACCGCATATATAAATGAATAAAGCATTTGATGTTGTATTGCACAAGAATAAATATTTATGCAACCTTAAAAATTTTTTCTTCTTTATTATAAATTAGGTAATTTAAAATTATTAGTGTGTTGTAAATTACACAGTGCCATTCAATTAATCCTGCATACCTGTTGTAATCTTTTGCAAAGCTTTTCAACCCAATTATTGGGAACAGGGTCTTCGGGTATGAATACTTGATCTGCCTCGCTCGCCAGAGCGGCCACTAAAGCCAGATAACTGCAACAAGCAGCATCCGGGCGTAATGGTCCATGCATATAAAGCCCATTACAAGTAGATGAAAGGAAGTGGTTTATAGTTCAAAAACATTTAGGATAGTCTAAATCGACATCCAGAAAATGACAAAGACGAAAAACTACACCGTAAATTGAAAAGAATGGAGTGGAAAATGTATAAATGATCTTGGGCCCGTAAAAAAAAATTCTTTTATCTCTTGCCTCAACTATTTTAGTACATAATTTTTTTTCCCAATTGAGAGGTGCTGGGTCTTCACAAATAAAACTATAAGTAGCATCCGTACAAAGTGCGGTGTAAACTGCAAGAAAACTAAAAGGATTTATAATTCACACAGGGAAATCTACCACTAGCCAAAAAAAACTAATAAAATAAAAAAAAGTCTAATGTGCATTGTTTCATAGCGGTGCTTGCCTGTTCTAATTTATCACAAAGTTTATCTCTCCAGTCAACAGATGGTGGTGCCTCAGGAATAAAAACAAAATCTGCTTCAGATGCCAAGGCTGTCACCACAGCAAGATATCTATGTCAATAAATTAAATACATTTTTCAAATTTTCAGTTCCTTTACATAACTAAAAAAAAGAATAATGTAATATAGATAACAAAGTTGATTAATTATATCTTACCCACAATGTCTTCCCATAACTTCCATAATAAATGTCCTTTGATGTGAATATGCAGTGCTAACAATAGCATCAATAGCTTCTATAATACGATGTAAGGCAGAATCTGTGCCTATAGTCATGTCCGTACCACAGAAATCATTATCAATAGAACCTACCTAGAAGAAACATAATCAAAAATTAGTAATATAGATAAATTTAGATACAGCTATATTTATTTTCTTGTTAACATTTTCATAGACAAAAAAACTTATTACATTAAATAGTATAAATATAAAAATTCTTAATGTTAAGTTGATTCATAACAACTCTTTATAAACTTCCCACAGAGTTTTATGGGCTATACAAATTGCGAAACAAAACAAATAATTTGTTAGTAATATGTAAACCATCAAGTTAAATATTCAATTAATCTTTTTTTATGACTCACCATCCCGGCAATATGTAAAAATTTATATTTTTCTCTTTGATCTTTGGTAATTTTATTATTCTGAAGTAACTCATCAAGCAAACTCGACCATTCCTGACGGAAAAGATTTGCACCAGTAAGAGAGCCATCACCTCCAATAACAACTAAGTTAGTTATACCACGGGTCACCAAATTAAAAGCTGCTTTCAACCGGCCTTCTCTTTTGCTGTAAAAAATCAGATTTTATGTTATTGATTTAAAAAATAAATAATTATACAAAATACATAATTTTGAAATATCAATAACTTATATAAAAATGTTGTCAACAATTAAACTTTGGCTGTACAAAAGATATATTATTTGTTTATTTACATGTATAATAAATTTAAGAAGTTATGGTGATATCACATTTATTTTATTTATATAATAATACATACTAAAATTAGACACATTACAGTAATGTTTCATGTATTAATAGCTATTCAAGTACCATTAAATTACATACAAAAGCAAGAATTGTAATATTTAAGTATAGTATATATACCTCCACAATCTTTTACACAAACTTCCTTTTTGTGAAACTTTCATAATTAGACTTATAATGATGTATTGTTTATAAATAACATAACTACTTACATAAAATCCATGCACCGAGCAGATCCTATGATTGTGCCACCTTTATGTATTATAGAACTAACAGAAGACCAATTAGCTTCTTCAATATTATCTCCACCATCTACCATTCCTTGGTAACCCTCACGAATGAAGTAGACTTTACAACCCAAATAAATACCCATTCGAACCACTGACCGCACTGCCGCATTCATTCCCTGAGAATCGCCACCACTGGTAAAAACAGCGAGCCCTTTCCCTTTATGAGAGCCCCGCTCAATAAATTTTTGTGTTGATGTTATATCCATTTTTAAACTTTAATTATAATTATGCCTGGAACAAATGACATGAATCTGTAAATATTACATGAAATTTGCATAATACTAACAAAATCATAACACTCTTTTAAAAATAAAGCACCTTAAAACACGTACAAATATTCTTTATATATATTTATGTTATAAACACACCGCAAAAAATTTTAAATCGTTTAAAAATTTAAGTGCTTGAAAAGGTGAACTTATCAAGGTGACCTTCATTTGACATGATTGACTTATAATGCTATATTCGATTCTCCGATTCTTAAGTCGATTTGAAAAGTCGACTACCCTTAGATTATTTAGTCTGTGTACCTTTTTATACTCAATATATTTACATATTTTATATAGATTATTCTATAGTCTGTACTAAAAATTTATTTTCCTTTGGCTAAAAACCTTGTAGCCAATGCCGAAACTTAAAAAAAGTTGTAATTTTGATTTGATAGGGATAGAACAAACAAATTATATTTTATTGATTCTTATGTGTGTTGTTGTTTATAATTCCTTAAATTTTTTCATTATGTTATAAGCTATATATTCTGTATATAGATCAACTGTTTTATTACATTCTCAACAATGTCCGCGGAATCTGATATGGAATATTCGGACAACGATGTCGACGACTATGATTATTACGGAGGACAAGACGATTGTGATATGGAGATGGTAGATCGAAGTAAAGCCGACCCTGAATATTTTGTGTTTTCTTGTTTAAAAGTGGAAGAAGTGGAAAAACTATTAAATGAATCTATTGAATTACTAAGCAATAGCCTCCAAATTACACCTTCACTCGCTAAGGTATTTTTGTATACGAGTCCCTCCACCAGTGTTAATTTTAAACAAACTGAACTTCATAAATATTAAAAAAAAACAAATAATTTCTTATTTTAGGTGATTTTGCATGCATATGAATGGAATGCTCAAGAGATTATTAGTAAATATAAAGAAAATGCAAATGAGGTATTGATGTACAGTCACGTCAAGCCCAGAGTGGTTACAGTCCAAAGTAGTTCTAGTAGAACCATGTGTGCAGTGTGTGCTAGTACACCACCTGTTCATAAATATAGTGCATTGGCTTGTGGACACTATTTTTGTAATGATTGCTGGGCAATGCATTTTGAAGTACAAATTAAGCAAGGTATGAATAATTTATACATTTTATAAAAATTTAATGGTAAACTTGTTGGAATTGCAAAATTAGTTTTGTTTGTAATTCAATTAGTTAATTAATTTACATGTGTTACATTACCATATTTGATTTTTTAATGGAAATATGTGTACATTGTGGTAACTTATTTAATTTTTTATTCATTCCTTTGCAAAGTTGAACAGGGGACTTTACTAACTCTTTATTTTATACTCATACTGTCATCTGACAATCCTTCTCAATATTATATTAACATTTTACTCTTCTTACATATATCTACCATATTTCCATTGTTATATTCTATACGTATTATGATTTGCTTAAGCTTATATTACAATGTTTTCTTTAAACTATAACTTTACATTGCTTACTATTTTCTTTCCAATTTACATTTTCCTTCTACTTTTCCTCTTATGTATGTGGTATTTTTGTTCTCCTATTACTTTTATATTCCTTCCTGGACCAGACACCTGTCTAGCTCCACTCGGCGAAGTACGCGATAGGCCGAGGCGGCGTCGCAGAAAATTGTCTGCGTTATTGAAACCATCGTGCCTTCCACATAGCGCCTATTCCACTCATTAATTGTCTGTAACCTAAGTTGACGTTTGAGGTATGAAACAGGGCACTCTTCATATTCCGATCTTCTTTTACTCTTTAGGGCCGCGTCCTGGTCAGCTGATCCTGCCTCTCGGTCCCCTCCTTTCCCATGTACGCTTTCACCTTAAATCCTTCCCTTTTTCTCTGGCTCGCGTTATATTCTCTTTCACTCTCAACACTAAGGGATGGAGGATGTCAGCTCTTGCGACAGTTTTAAAAGCAGATCTAGTGTCCCTCATAATTGAGCAACGCTGCGCCGACTAGTCAGTCGCATAGCCAGTCACTAATGCTAATGCCACCAGCTCCGTCTGGTAGACAGTGTAGAAGTTGCCCAGCTTGTGCTTTTTACTGGTTAACTTTTCGGCGTCTCGCATTACGCTGAACGCGGGAAACTTGTCCTCCCCTACACCATCGCCTAGACAGGAGAATTATTTATATAATGCTCATCATAATATATTACAGGTGTTTCAAATACAATACAATGCATGGCTCAAGACTGTGAGGTGTTGGCTCCTGAAGATTTTGTCCTGTCACATGTTACAAAACCTATATTAAGGGAGCGCTACCAGCAATTTATGTTTAAAGATCATGTCAAATCACACCCACAACTAAGATTTTGTCCAGGTCCTAATTGCCAGGTTTGTATTTCATAATTTTTTTATAAATTCATTGAATTTATGTTATAGCACTATATTGAATATTTTTATAGGTTATGTATATTTTTAACTATATAAGATTCAATGATAAAGGAATATGATTTTTTTCAGTGGATTTACCAGGCATTGGTTCGTGAAGGTGCTCGCTGTGTTGAATGTTTAGGTTGTGAGACACTTACTTGTTTTTCTTGTGGGGCACCACACCATGCTCCTACTGATTGTACTACTATAAAAAGATGGATTACAAAATGTGCTGATGATTCAGAGACTGCAAATTATATTAGTGCACATACAAAGGTTTGTTATATTAGATAGATTTCAATAACACACAAATGTGCAAACTAAGCAGGTAAACAAGCTGAATTCTGCTAACATAGCAAGTTAATAATAGAAATTGAATTAGAAATCATTTGAATCCCAAATTTTTACCATTTTGTTGTTTTTATTAAATTTATCAGAGTTAATATTAACCAACACTGTTTTGTTATCAGGACTGTCCTAAATGCCAAATCTGTATTGAAAAAAATGGAGGATGCAACCATATGCAGTGTGGAGCATGCAGATATGACTTCTGTTGGGTTTGCCTAGGTGACTGGAAGTCTCATGGCACTGAGTATTATGAGTGCAGTAGATATAAAGAAGATCCTAACTTAATAAATGATAATCAACACGCCCAGGTAAGGTTACCAAATTACATGTTTTTCAACTAAAAACTTACCAAACACTGTGTTATTCCTAACCGCAAATCTATTCAACCCATAAAATCAATCATACTCGCACATCAACTGCAATGTTAATAAAAGTTTTGGAACAATGTCATAAATGTTCACAGTACATTGTTTTAGAAACTGTAATAGCTCAGTTATTAATAGAGCTGTCACACAAATTTTATGCAGTCAAGAAGTGGAGCGTGTGTTTGTCCCCAAAGTGGACTTAATTCCCACTGAACATTGGTTTCTACTCAATGAAAAAAACATTGTAAGGATAATAAAAGGCTGTCATGTTTCAGCAGTTTTCGAAGTCATGTCTTCCATCAACATAAAAAGGGTCTTATGCGACGAGGTTTATTATCATAGTATTATTATGTCTCATCTCTTTTCCTAATAATAATCAATAAATCATAAAATAATCTGTATTTTTTCCAGGCTAGAGAGGCACTAAAAAAATATTTACATTATTATGAGAGATGGGAAAATCATGCTAGATCTTTGAAACTAGAGGAGCAAACTTTAGCTAGTTTAAAAAGTCGTATTAATCAAAAGGTAAATAAGAAATTTTGTTGATTTAGCATATATAATTTAGTAAAGTGTGTGTATGTTCGTATGCGTGTGTGTCCGAATTTCGTCGTGGTTGCGCCCTGGTCCAATAGTACGGCCGCCAAAATAAAACTTGGCATTAATATTGAGGTGGGTACCCAGATGGTTTTTTGTCGTATCCGGTTCTCGTTGGCCAACTGGAAATGGCGCAAGAGCAAGTGGCTATGTACCAACACTGTGCAAATTTTTGTTATCATTCTTATACAAATATGTTACTGATATAAAGATTACTATTTATATGTACTTCTGGTATACCCAGCCAAACGGAAGCGGGACTAAAAGTCACCGATTACCTTAATGATGCATATTTTTGATATCTTTATTGAAGTACAAGTGTTCTTCATCAAAATATATATACTTTTTATATACTTTCGATTCTGGTCGACCAACCCGAAGTTGGCCAAAATTTAAATACCAATATAGATACCCTACACATATATCGCAAAATTGACAGTAAGAGAAACGGCGTTTTTCAGACCAGCGTTCATCATTAACTGCATTCTGTCTTTATTTATTATATAAATATTATTAACTTATATTCTACACTGTTTTTTGGTGTAACAAGGTAATGGCAGGTGAAGGTACTTGGATAGACTGGCAATATCTTTGGGATGCAGCCCGATTATTGAAAAGGTGCCGTTATACACTTCAATATACATACCCCTATGCATATTATATGGAAATTGGACCACGAAAAGAACTTTTCGAATATCAACAGGTATAGTTATAAAAGCATGTTCATGAGCAGCTATGCAGATATACCATCACAGGTATAACAGTCTCTTCATATAATATTTATGAAGATTAAGTCTTTCGAAAAAGACGTAATATGATTCTTCCGAAGTCGGCAAAGCGCCGGTATTGCAGGCGTCTAAAGGTTACGGTAACTGCTTACTATCTGGCAGGCTGTATCCTTGTTTCCACTTTAGTGGTGTAAAAAAAAATTAGAAATTTATGCTTTACATTGCATGTAACAGGAGTATCATTATCTTCAATAAAGGAATTGACAGCATGGTAATGTATGCAAAGCAAATTATACCGTAAGTACGAAATAATACTGGTAGTAGGTCACCATTGCTGAAAACAATATAGATATGCTCTGCAGTGTCTTTTACTGCTATCAAAAAGGTATTTTTATTTGACAAAGTTACATAACAATGAAGCTCTGGTTATGATGATGTACACAGCACCATATTGTGCTCGTCACCTTTAGATAGATATTAAGTTACTTTACACCATTAATTTTTCTGCCGACAACTAACTTCAAATTAGACTACACTACTGTTCGGCGGTAGAAATTAGCACTGTTGTATCGCCGGTATTCAGCAGCAGATATGTGATATTAGTAAAAAAAGGATTGAAGGGTCTTGTACCTAACAAAATTACTTGTATAAAGAGACTTAACATTTTAAATCTCAAAGCGACTATTGCTGTGTATCTCCACCTAACACTATGTTGTTATGGGTAAATGTCTTACCATCAATTGAAGGGTATGTAAGTAACATCACTTTGTTTATTAAAAATAATGTTACTAGTAATTTAGTGACCATTATGTACCTGCCTATTTTACTTAATTACTTAAATATATACATTTTTTAATGTGCTATTTCATTTCTTTGGACTGTGATCTAGTGATATTCAGATAATGAATTATTATTAATAATAATCATAAATTGTGCTTATTTATATAGTTTAATTAACTGATACATAATACTTTACAGAAGTAACCCTTATTTATCTTTATTACTTTATAAGGCGCAGCTGGAAGCTGAAATAGAAAATCTATCATGGAAGGTGGAAAGAGCAGAGACCACAGATCGGGGTGATTTGGAAAATCAAATGGACATTGCCGAAAAACGAAGAACTACATTGCTCAAAGACTTCTTAGAATTTAATGCCAATGATGCTTCCTGTAGTAAAGTTTAAGAAATAATAAATATGCATTTTAAAATAAATGTAAAAACTAAAAATAATGAGCACCTTTGTATAATATTAAAAAGCGCTAAGAACTTTTTTTTTTGCCAAAGTATATTTATTGATGTGATTTTGCAATAAAATAGAGAACGCTATAATTTTTTTTTATTTAGCCTAAAGTCCTACTATAGTTTTTTTTATTATCTTACTATAATACAACAGATACGTCTGATTTTTTTACTATTATACAACTGATATGTCTAGTTTGAGTTTTGAAGGTACGTAGTTTGATTAATGCAAGAGTTTCTTTGAATCAGGCTTGCTACATCTGTCATGTTACATCTACTGTCTTAACAGCATTAATGTGTTACTGCTGTCAACATATAGAGGCATTATTATGTAGAAGCATGAAAAAATTTATTTAATTTATACCCCGTCGGTAAATAAATAGCATTATTACTGAAGTAGTTTTTTTTTATATACATATTCATATATGTTAAGTGCTTCGAAGTTTAAGGCTTCTTGTTATGAACTTAAAGGGTTTAAATATTCTCCTAAACTTGAATATAAGACATGAGTTGTAAATCGTTATAACAATTTAACAATGCTTATTTAAATATTATGTATAGTTACATTATCTGTAAATTCAATAAAGATTTAAAAATACGAATTACAGATTTTAATTTACATAATATCTAAAATAAATTGAAACGCTTTGTGGTGAGTATAAATTACTTATATTCTAAGTAAAATTTTTTTTTTTAACTTCCGCTTCGAAGATTTGGTTATTATACTTTATAATGTTAAGTCACGTTTGAAACAACATTTATACATGAATTATAATTTTTTACATCCTCCAATTAAAATTTTATAATATTAGGCATATTATAAAGATTAAATAAAAGAAGTTTCAATATTAACCAGTTGATGCTGGAAAGTGCCAACACGGCCGTCAACAAACAAGCTTTAATTTTAGGTTGTTGACGTTTCACAGCGTAGCAAGTGAAAGTGTCACGTCAGTTGATTCGCCGTCAGTAAAATTTTTACTCATAATTCTGATTTACTCTCTGCGGCTGCCTAGTGGTACGGATTTTTAACACATTTTTCTAAGTGTATTTTATGATAATCTATATATATTATATTACGTTAACTTAAGTACTTACTTGACTTGTTTAAGGTTAATACTAAAAAGGATGGGTGTAAAACCTGCAATAGGAAGAAAATCTAACAAGAACCCCCCAATTTTTAGCCATGAATTTGTTATTCAAAATCATGCGGACATTGTCTCGTGTGTTGTAATGGTTTTTTTAGTAGGCCTGATGGTACAGGTAAGTGACAATCGGGTGCCACGTAGGCCAAAAAAACAACTCTATTTATAATATTCGTTACCATGAAATGTTATAAAATATTGTAACTCAATGCTTTTCAGTCAACAAGTCCCGTTGCGAGTTTGTTTATTAGTCTTCATCATAATGTTAGCGGAGTTGAACCAACTAGGGAGGTGCCCAAGGGAGAACCATTCTTTTACGGAGCCGGTTGGAAAGATGCATGTGCCGTCTTTTTCTATTCACTTGTGTGCATTGTTATGCATGCTATCCTGCAAGAGTACTTCTTAGATGTATGTAGAATTTCTACCTCTTGTATCTATATGTATCTTAATTAAAAATACTTCTTTTTATTAGTCTTGATGAATATGTTTTTGTAGAAAATATCCAAGAAGTTTCATCTTTCTAAATCACGATTGAGTGCACTTAATGAGTCTGGCCAGCTGGTAGTGTTCCACCTTGTTACTGTTCTCTGGGGTGGAGATGCCATCCTCCGTGAAGGATTCATCTTCAATATATCCTATCTGTGGGATGGTAATTATGATTTATATATTCATAAATATTGATTTTTTTTATTATTCTTCTGTAATTTATATTGGAGATAAATGTACACATAATAAAAGAAAATCATTTTATATGTTAACAAAATAATTATTTTAAAGTGGTTAATGTATTAACTTGATTATTAATTTTGTTTTACTTAGAGTAATGAACATTTCTAATTTATGCATTGCTCCAAGTAAACATTTTGACAAGACAAAAGAAAATAAATTAATTATAACAAAATTTACATTAATAATTAGAGATTTTTTTGATAAGTGTAATAGATGATTTTCAAGCTTGATTGGGTGATAGCTGTTGTAAGATTATTGACAGAGATACTTATTTGTTATGTGTCCTTTCTCTTGTCAAGGTTACCCAAATCATCCAATGAGCTTTCTTCTAAAGTTATGGTGGGTTGTTCAAGCTGCCTATTGGTTGCACACTATTCCTGAATTATACTTCCAAAGGGTTAAAAAGGATGAATGGGCTGGTCGTATCAGACATGCTGTTGCTGCATTTGTATTTGTGGGAGTAGCTTATGGATTCAAGTAAGACAACAATTATGTTTTTTTATTCAACTTGGTGCCAGGACAAGCATGGCTTTAACCTGAGGGTAAATGATATGCTAACCCATATGGGTTCATATCAGTATCATTTAAAAAGAGGGGCTGTTAAGGATGATATAATGTAATACTGCCACTAACTATTGAATCCTCAATTTTTCAATAAAATATTCAACTTTTTTATAAATTTATTCTATAATTAATACATAGCACACTGATTTTAAATTGAAAATGTTACTTAATTGAAAATAATAGTAAATTTACATTAATTAAATACTGTATATCTTTACACCTATCGCATAATTTACATGTTCCTGAGAAAAACTTGTAAATCTAAAATTAAAAATTTTCAAGTCAAAACTGTGTAAATGGAAAAGCTTGCAGAAAATGCATAATTTTGCTATTTAACAGTTGTTTTTTTTTCAATATTTTTAGATGTACACAGAAATAAAAATAAAATGCATTAACAGTTTAAAATATGTAATATATTATGGAAACACTGTTTTTTTATTTAATTACAATACATTAAACAGAAGAACAAAAAATAAAACCAAAGGTCTTTTATTATCTTTCATCACTGTCAGAATAATTAAATCTTTCTGAAACTTAAAACTTTCACTCAAATACAATTTTCCGTACATAAAACTTTAAGTTTATGTGAAGAAATATAGACAGTGCAGCAAGTCAACACATAAGCTAGGGATTCCCCGTGAGATGTGTACACAGTGCATGTTTTCAATCACAGTAGCATTTAGTAGTGTTATAAAACCAAAAAAAAATTTATTTGAAAAACCATGTAAAAGCAAAAATATGTAAAACAAGTACTATGTAAATCGGGGGATAGATGTATGTTATAATATATTTTTTGATGTATCCCAATCTTTAAATTTTTTGTTTTAGATTCCAGCGTGTGGGAGTTTGTCTAATGGTGCTTCATTCTCTGGCTGAGTTTATCACTCACAGTTACCGTCTTAATACTATCCTTAGAGGAGAACGTGAAGATTATTTAGATAGAAGTATGTACATGTCTGTCATCTTTGTTCACCTCTTATGTTTGTTAATTATTTATGGCAATTCATAAATGGATTTAATTTATTTCTATGTTAAACTTTGATTAGATAGGTAACTCTATAAAGTGTATTATTATTAGGCCTCTATTTTATTATTTAATACAAATTCATTGTATAAACCATAATAACTAGTCTAGGGAAAGTGAAAACAAATGGTTATTTTGTTATTATTATTTTGTTTAAAAGTATCATTACTTGTCCACTTTTAAGATGGATTATTTTTGAAATATTCATAATTAACCCTACAGAGATACACACATCTGTGAAAATGCAGTGATATTTATGTTTTAAAAAAATTGTTATGTTTACGTGTTAAACATCTGTCAACAAGCAGTTGGCCAGTGTGGTAGTTGTATGGTCTTGAATCTCTCTTTGTGAGGGGCCGATCTTGAGTCTCGGCTCTGAAACCTTAAGTGAGCTGGTTATAATTATTAGAATTAATTTAGTATTCCTTTTGTTTATTTATAGTTTTAAGCCTCGTGAATGGCGCAATGTTTGTCATTGTCCGTTTGTGCTCATTGGTGCTCGGCGTGCTCACTTTTTATTACGGATTGGCTGGAGCTGCGCCGTTACTACTGCGAGTTGCAGCACTTTCAGTATTAGTTTCATTTCAGGTAACCATCTATTGTAACAGCGCGTATGTCTTTTTACTTGCCAAAATCGAAAAAAAAAAATAGAAAAGACGTAAAAACGATGTGAGATTTATTTACTCTCAAATCTTGGTTAACGTCGCTGTGAAATCAAAAGAAGCTAACGAGACTTTTTTAACAGGAAAAATATGTTTTTCATAATTTTTTTTTGTCTGCGGGAATGGCAGTTTGCTTATTGACGAAATGCTGAAAACTTTTAACTGCGTCTATGGCTAAGCGCTTATCTCCATTACGTAGGTCCTTGGTGCAGCCGGTGCAAATTGTTATACATTGAAAAAAAAACTACATGTTTTTAAACACTTTGTTAGGATTGTTAATAGGAAATCTTTCTATAATTTTATTTTGTGTTACATTAAATGCAACGTTTTCAGGTGTTTCTGATGTTTAATTTTATCTCGGAAGCGATAAAGCAAAGGCAAGAAGCACGCCAGTTAGCATTGAGCAAGCCCAAAAAGGAGAAGAAGGAGAAACCTAAAAAGGAGAAAGGTAAAAACTATAAAAATAAGTAAATTTTAAAATATAGCTGACATGGCTATTATAAAGAATAAGTCAAAACTGATGGTAGGTCACTGATGGTAGCCCCGCAGCTGTGCCCTGTCGCTGACAGATCCGGGGTATCCCATTCATAACGGCAGATGGCTTTCACGGTAGGTTTAGTGGGTAGGGGCCGCCCAGGCCGAGTCCCACACACCCCTCCGGGCCCACCCAGGGCATCGTCGGAGCGTCCGTAAAAGGATTCATTATTACAGCTGGCAAACAGTAGTGTGCAAAAATTTTTGAGTTCCGCTGCAAAGCACTTTGACACTCATAAGTTTACAGACTTCTTAAGTCTAAAGTTGATATGCACAATATGGTGCAGTGTATATCATTTATCATTAGAAGAATATTTAACTCGATTCATCGCACTGTCGAATAAAAAATATCATGCTTTTTATTAGTAGCTTAAAATTTTAGAATGAAAACCTATGGGTACAAACATGCTGAGGTCAGATCAACAGCGCTCAACGAAATTAAGTTCGTTAATAATAGATGTTGTAGCTAGTAAAATTAACAATGAGATTTAACACCTTATATCTCGAAACCTCGAGCATAATTATATGCCATGTATATCATCCTAACTAGCTCGAGGATGTCATCGGTCGATGACGATCACGTATTGTCTGGTAAGTATGTATTTTTTTAATATTTCGTTCATTGTTACCAGGTAAAAAAGTTCCAGCTGATGAGTCCGACCTACCGGAAGTTGATCAGAACACGAACAAAGCATTACGGCAGCGGCAGGCGGCGGTTAAGGCAAAGTGAATACGCACAGACTCTGCCTCTATTTAGCTATTAAAAATTAGGTTGTCCTCCCATAAAAACGTAGAATTTTAATGTTTTGTTTAACATAGTATTTGTAAACAAAAAAGCACAAAAATTATGATAAACTGAAATACTTCCAATTAGTTTAAGTAATATCTTCGACTCTACTTTTACTTGTATACTTCAGACTAATCTATTTTACAATTACAGTAATATTTTAAATAAAGTCTATGCATTTTCATGACATTTACTTTAACGTATATTTCGGCAATGTACGTTTCAATGAAGCCAGCATTAACTAAAAACTAGTGCTACAATGTTATATGCAGACGTATCACTTACTATCAGGTGAATGTCCTGCTCGTCTCGTTGCTTTGTCTGATTAAAAAAAAACACAATGTTGACATAAAGTTAGTGGATACAGGGTTGTAAAAATATCTCTTTAAAGTGTAAAAACTTGAAATGTTTAGGTTATAATGTTGTTTGTATAAATATATTAATAAGAATTATACTGCGGCGTATATTACACATTGAAGAAAATTCCATTTGATAATTTTGCATTTTTAATATAAAAAAATTAAGCGTAGCCAGTTTGCTAGGTGGTACAACCACGTGCTATACGTCTCGAGGAAGCGCGAGTTCGATCACCATTAAGCTTGAGCTTCCGGTGAAGGAAATCATTGCGTGGAAAAAACCGACATGTTCGTACATCTACAGCGTGAACGTGTGATATTCGCCTAACTGAACTTGGCCAGTGTGGAGAATAAATAGCCTTGACACTTCTTTTGAGCGGATGCCCCGAGTCCTCGCTTGTGGGAACATTGAAAGGGTTATAAAAAATTTGCAGAAGATTTATAGTATATTTGCAATTCCGCTTTTAAATTATTTATACATTATTTTATGAATATTTTCTTTCTCCGTTGTTTTCAATAGCTTCTATTTGTGTTTGAGGCAAACAAAGCACTACATACGAAGAGCAAGATTTTTTTATGGTGCTCTTTTTATTTTATAATATTTTTAAATTATTGTGAAATGTACTGTCATATGTGGTAATAATTTCTGCAATTAATATTGAATACAATTACAAATTTAAATAAGCAAATAAGTCGATGTGTTCTTGTTCGTATTCAAAGTAAATGAATTATTCTTCCCAAATGAAATTATGCTCATTTATTTTAAAAACTGATTTTTTTTGATGCCTTGGTGTTACTTTTATTCTAATGTAAATTTTTTAAGAATTTATTCTTTCATTTTGAACAGAATTTTTATTTTACTTCCTTGTTTCCCACCTATTTCCTTCGTCGGTGTGAAGACTTATTAAAATTAATAAGACCTGTAAAATATAATGTTTTATTAACTTAATTTTTTTTTAAAAACCCTCTCCTATTTTACACTCTACAATCACAGTAACTAAAATCAATGGTATTAAATTAAGGTCGTCATATATTTTACAGCCACTATCCCAGTAGCGGACTTTTGCTGGATTGTGATCATGGTATAATCTTGATTTCACGTTTAAAAGTGTCAAATATTATATTTCATAGAACGTTTACTTTAAGTAAAGAATACTTACTAGGTCAATATGTAACATTGCAAAATGTTTCACAATATGCCTAGTCATAATGTTATTAAATATGTGTAAGAAAAATATTTTTTCCATCAGGCAGGGGGATGAGAGCGCGTTCCGCTTTAGGACAGTGGTGTCAGGGTTCGGAATGTAATCCACTGTTTAGGCGATCAGTGGATTCGAATGGTGCACGGCCTTATCGAAATAGAAGATAGCGCAGTCCTGCAAGAATTGCGCTATGGAAGGAGACGGAGATCTTCGTGCAGATCGACGTTCCTCTGATAATATTGTTCTCCGTTTTGCCCTTTCTCATATAAAGTGGTAAAACATATATCATTAAACAGAATAATATAAATGCTGGACCGAGAATCCTCGTTTCTCTCACTGTCAATTTTGCGATATATCTATATCGGTATTCAAATTTTTACTATCTTCCGGTTGGTCGACCAGAATCAGAAGTACATAAAAAAAATATTTTTTGATGAACATTTTTACTTTAATAAATATATCAAAAATATGCACCAATTAGGTATTTGGCAACTTTTGGTCTTACTTCGGGTTGGCCAGTTATACCGGAATTACATATACATAGTGATTTTTATACGAGAAACATATTTATATAACAATAATAAAATATATATAGAATAACGTCAAAAATATGCATAGTTATAGTACTTAGGGACTTTCTGCGCCACTTCCGGTTGGCCAACCAGAGCCGGTACGGCTAACAACCATCTCCGTACCTACTTCAATATTAATGCCTAGTTTAATTTTGATCGACCTTACTGTTTGACCAGGACGCAACCACGTCGAAATTTGGACGCACAAACACACTACTAAATTAAAGTCAATGCAAAATTGACAATTACTAATAATCGCTTTATGCTTATTAAGACTAATCTTCGGTTAAAGTATGACCATAATCTTTACATGTAAAATTTATGGTGTAAAACTTAAACGCGCATTAAATTAATTATTTTACAGGGTACTTGTCGAGTTTGCAAAGCTAGGGTTGTACAAAATATGTCATTGAAACCGCAATAAGTTTGTGAGTATATAAATTTCAATTATTTTTAAATTATTAGTAATCTGATTTTGATAACGACATATTTAGTCTTATTTTTTAATAATAATAAAAAAAACCTGTTGGACGTAAAAATAAAACAAATGTAAAATTTAGCAAATTTACATTTCTGCTGCTTAAAAATTAAAAAAAATATGTATTGTACAATGCAAAAAATTATGTATCGATTCCTGTAAGTTTAATTATGACCAATATTCTCATTTGCATAAAACTTTAACATCTAATCTATCATTTTGGGGAACAAAACATCAAAATGGCACACATAACTAAAGCTTACAATTTAACTACTATTATAGAGAAACATTAATCATTATGTATTATATTTTTTGTTTTGGAAAAACCAATTAAAACAACAATATGTAATAGAGCGTCAAGAAGCTGTGACAAAGAGGTAGTAAAATCTATAAAATGCGGGGTATTGTTGTATCGTGATCTCATAGCATGCTCAATGTTTAATTTTATTTCTAATAAACATCTCGATTTCCCTAATCTACATATGTATGTTACTATACAATAAACGCTTCATATGAAAACAATTTAATTAATGGTTTATTTTATAGAAGTAAATGTTTTTTATGAAATAAGAAAATAGGAAAACACCCCAAATACACAACTTATTATGGCTTAACATACAAGATTTTTTTATTCAATCTTATCTTACACTTATTAATACTCAATAAATATAATATTTGTTTACTGTATCTCTCTTATAAATATTTTTTGTACCTGTTTTGTTTTTGCAAAAAAAAGTATAAATATTTTTTTATATTATTATGTAAAGTCAGATTGGTTATGCAAATGGAGCTTTAATAAAACAGTTTTGAAAGATTGAGAGGTATAAAGGATACAAATTATATGCTTTAGTTCTCTAATATTTTGTCTTTTTTGTGATTCATAAAGTAACAAACTAATTACCGTTATATATTAAATTCGTTTATACGCTCAGTTTATGTATAAAAAAGATGGTTTCTAACAAATTTGCCGTAGTTGCAGATTTTTTAATTATCTCTCTTTTTTTTTTTTTCGGGTGATGTCAATGCTTTCGGCCACTATTATGGCCGTGAAAGCTTCATCGGACCCTGCGCT
>DWLS01002256.1:0-18633 GCA_018246255.1 Pachliopta kotzebuea
ACGGCTAAAATATAAACATTGAAAATACTATGAAAGTAAAGCATTTATTGACCTGGTCACGTAAAGTATGATTATAAATGTACTATAAGGATAATTATCATCAAATGGAAGAAAGGGATAATCACATTATGTTAGAAATTATTAAGAACAATGTTTGTATATCACGAGACGAGCAAGGCGCTTTTTATTCGATGGTAAGTGGGCCTACTGCTTGTAGGTCTCTGTTGCCAGAGACTGTCTAGGTAGGTACCATTGCAGCTCCTATTTCTACCGCCAAATAGTAATGTGCAAATATTACTGTGTTCCAGTTTGAAGGGTGCCGTATGCTAGTGAAATTACTGGGGTAACGAGATTTAACACTATAAGTCTCAAGGCGACGAGCACTATGGGGTGCTGTGTACACCATCTTAATCAGCAGCACGTTGTTATAGACAAGCGTATCATTAACCCTCAGGTGAACGTCTTGCTCGTATCGTCGAATAAAAAAACATGATCCTTTCATGTGTTCTTTACTGATCTGTTGATCACTTTTATCATGACAGCCCATAAAAACTTGGCCCTGGTTTATAAAGTAATATAATAAAAAAAAGTTAATTTACACAGCACAAAACATTGGCTTGTCGCCTTGAGACATATGGTTTTAAGTCTCGTTACTCCAGTACTTATACTAGATTATATCACATTATGAATTTTTTTAGATGTCTCTATTAATATTTTCAAAATAACATTGTTGTGTGTGCGGTAGTTGCTGGTTGTAAAGAAGCTCGTGTCTTGCGCAGAGTGTCCGCATTCAGCACGGTGCATGTATTTGTGGCTGTTACGATTGGTCGCATGCCCTAGTACTATTTGTTGCTCGCTGAGCGGGCAAACGTCCAGTTATTCTAATTTTACTTACAATCGATGCTATCGCCGCAGCCGACTCACCGGAGAAGACGTGCTTATCCGTCAATGGAGGGTTAACGTATATAAGAGACCTTTATTTTTTATTGTAATACTATAAACAATTAATATTATTGCAAAATAATGTAGTGATATGTTGGCTAAAAGTTGTATGTTCGCTATTTTATTTTCGATATCAAAATGCATATTTATTAGATTATATCGCCGTTTTAATTATATTGTTCATGGACTACCATATTAGATATTATATGAATTGACAATAAGAATTTTTTGTCAATTTTGCATCGACTGCGATTTAATCAATTATGTGTGTGTATGTCCGAATTTCCATATGGTCGCGCCCTGGTCAACCAGTAAGCCCGACAAAATGAAACTTGGCATTAACATTGAGGTGAGTTTAGAGATGGATCTTAGTCATATCCGTTTCCGCTCAACGAACCGGAAGTGGTACCGAGAGTTACTAAGTACCATAACTATGCATATTTTTGACATTATTCTGAAACAAATATGTTCCTCGTGTAAAAATTACTATTTATATGTACTTCCGATATAACCGGCCAACCGAAAGTGGGACCAAAAGTAACCTAGTACTTTAATGGTGCATATTTTTGATATCTTTACTGAAATAAAAGTATTCCTAGTCACACTTTTTTTTTTGTACTTCCGATTCTGGTCGAACAACAGGAAGTTGGCTAAGATTTGAATGCCGATGTAGGTCCGATATAGATATATCGCAAAATTGACAGAGAGAAACGGCGTTTCTTAAAGCAGCGTTTATTAATTTTATATCAGTTTGATTATTTTTAAGAAAAAATTTTTTTCTATACATATACCGTGGAAGTAGTATGTTTTCCCCAACCAACAGCCCTTAGGAGATTTTAAGCAAAAAGTAACTCTTCTTTTTTTGCTTATGCAACTTCTTTTTTATTGTGTTTTATGCCATTGCTAATTATTCAAACAGTTTTTCAATTTAAATTGTTCAACTTTTTTAAATCACTGACGATAAAATCTTACAGTCTATATTCAAGGATGTCAACAAAAAATTTTAAATTATTTGTAAACAACATGAATTTTTGTTTAATAAAATCTGTTTATATCTATGCGTTATAATGAATATTTAATAATAAAAAATAACTGTGTTTTAAATTCAAAAGTCCAGTTACTCTTAATTAGCTAATAAATTCGCAAAATTCTATTAAAACTCTTATGTGTATAAAAATGCAGCCGAAAACTTAATTAGTTGTTAATTTCGTATTACATAGTATATAAAACATTTTTTTTTATTTTAAAAGAATTACTTGCTGTCAAAGTTTTTATTACGTAGTTATCATTTTTCAAAAATAAAATATGTTGGATAACTTTTCGGCGTTTTAGTTAAGAAAAAAATATAGATATTACAGATTATAATTTCATTACTTTTAAAAAAACTGTAATGTCTAGAGATTATTTTTTAAATTAATTCAATGACGTAAATAAAATTTCAACATATATGTATAGGAATCTTATTATGTAATATATATAAGGATATTTAAATAAAGCTGCTTAATAATTGTTCGTTCCTTCAAAACAAAGTAAAACATTAAATGTAAAGATAAAAAAACATGTAGTAAGTATAAAACATTTTACTATATATTGAATAAAAATGAACAGCATACCAAAATTTGTAATAACATGAAACGTTTAATTATAGTAATAATAGTTGTTTAATCTAAAATAAATGTGGAAATGTTCAAATCTGTTATAGCTGATTACAAAATTGATAATATAGGCCGTAAGCGCCGGCCGCGAAGCGCGTCGACTTCATATTTTTTTTACGCACCCATAGATAAGTGCAACTGTGCGCATGAGTGCGCCCGTGTGTGCGTGCGCGGACTCATATTTGAGCGAACGCAGCGGCATCAGCGCTCCGTGAGAGAATTATAGCGTGAACGCCGACTTGTTTCGATGCCGTCAGCGCATACATTTCGACGTTGTGTGCGATAGTAAAATGTACTAATTGGGTATGGCGGTCCCTTCTGACAAAACAGTGGTATCATCGATAACTACCTTAGTGCCCGTATTAGCCGTTATAATCGTTTAGTGAACTGCGGAGTAGTGTTAAGATTGAATAAAAACACACGCAAAACTATCGTCTAATACTGAGTGCAATATGCACTTTGCGAGTGTGAGTACTGTTCAAAAATAGTCGATGCGAAAGGAGTTCGATGCAATGATATCTATTGTAAGTATACTTAAGTCTAATTAATAGATTTAGAGCATACGGTAAAAGATATTTTGAGGTTATATTTCAAAATTTAGACAATGTACCAGTACGAAATGATCATTACGTTTGTGTGTTATCGTTCTTAGGAATGTTCCATGTTGTTATTAAACAATAATTTGTACGTCACAGGAGCCTGCTGTTTCTAATAACTAATGTACTTTACCAAAGTTTTGCGGCTAACAAGAATTTCTACCTATGTATTAAATTATATTTGTTACAAGCATTGCTTCGGGAGTTACTGCAGTTATTAAGGTCGATTTTCGCAACACCAAAGAAGCACGATAAAGGTATTAGCTGGAATTAAATATACTTTTAAATGATAAATTACTTTTTACTTACGAACATCACAAATTGTATTTAATCTGCATGTCTAGGTAATAAAATACCTTTATTATTTTTGTTATTTTATGCATTAAAACATTATTTTTAGCTAATGTATGTAATAAAAATAATACTTTTTTGGTGAATCATAGTCGTTGTTACTTTAACAAGTCCTGGTTGTTATTTTGAATTACTGGTTATATGAAATAAGTAAATTCTGAGCTTTGACTAAATTATAATGTTAGACTAATACATCGGATTTTTAAAAAAAAAATAATAAAGGTAATATGGCAGTGCCAAGTATGAGATCATGTTTTTTTCACGAGAAGAACGGGAATCCGATTATTAAGGAATCATTGTTTCCTATAAATTATCTTCTCTTCCAGTAAACAGACCACAACACAATAAAATTACAACACATGACACATCAACCACACGAAACGATTCAAGGTCAATATTGAAAAATGTTTATTATACTTGATAAGTATACCCTCGGTGTATTCTTAAATATTAATGATCATGAGGTAAAATGGCATTGCGATTTCAGTATTGATTGGCGGTTTCACCATACTTACTCTAACATTTTAAAATGTACCTAACAGAGTTACTATGAATAAATGTTCCCAATGGATATTTTAAGTGAACGATGCTTCAAATTTAAAGAAGTGTATAAGAGGCCAAGATATCAAAAACAATGACGTACTGAATTTTATTCTTCCCCAGTGTATTGATATATAGGTAAATGACTAAGTAGCATTATTAACTCGTTGCCATACTGTTTAGTTTATTATTAAATTCCGAATTTTGATTTTATTGTTTGGTAATTTAAAATATTGTATTTACAACATAATTACGTAAATATAAATGAGTTCTTACAATATTTTTTTTTCTTTAATTATTTCGGTTACTTTACTTATGGTAGCTCTCTGTTGCCGGGGACAGTCTGGGTGGGTACCGCCGCAGCTCCTTTTGCAAACGCCAAATATTACGGTGTTCCGCTTTGAAGGGTGCTTTATGCTTGTGACTGGGGTAATGAGACTTAACACTACGTCTCAAAGCTTCAAGCGTAACGTAATTGATTATAGCGACGTTATTATAGGGAACCTATCACTTACCATCAGGTGAACGCCAAGCTCGTCTCGCCGCCTTGTAGCACATAAAAAAAATCTCTCTACATATGTAGAAAGTAACTTTAATTATTACGTCAGTTTCTAAGCGCTGTTTGACTATCAAAAATTAAATTATATCTTATCATAAATTATTATGCAGATATGTACACATATGGTAAGTGTAATTTATCGCTAAGATTGGGATTACCTCACTTCACAGAGATTTAAGTACGATCACTCGCAAACACTTAACGTGATCTATGTCTCTCAAGTTTATCTGTATTAATAAAACTCTTGTTTTATGAATTGTCTATTGAAATATTTTTTTCTTGCTATCAATATATCATGTTAGAATAAACGAAATTGTTTTTTGAAACGCAACATCTACGATACGCTGCCTACAAGACAGCGGGCGTGAAATATTTAGTTTGCTGGGTACACGTATAAAGTACATATTACTGTAACACGAATATCAACAATTGTACGCATAATTTAGATGAAAAAGCACGCGCTTGCAATGGTCTTACGAATTATTTACACAAATGTTTGCAGGCACAGGCTGTTCGGCACCATATATGTATGGTTGAAATTGCATAACGGTATGAAACTGATGTTTTAACGGTCGTACAACACTGGCAGAAAATCTGCATCTGTTTTCATAGATTTCACTTTTAAACATGCCTTTTCATTAAAAAAATGTATTTGAATCCATTACTATTTCCACCGACGGATGTTTGAACATAGGTTCTTTGTAATGTTTTCTACAAAATACGGTTTTGTATCTGCATCCACTCGCCACTTATTCAATTATTAGGAACAGAATATCTGTTTTATAACCTAAAATTCTAGAATAATTTTTAACTATAATTTGGAACTGTATAAATAAGATTAACGTTTAGTCTAACTATTCTTTATTATTTCATAAACGATGTTGTATTGATATGATTGGATAATGTAAACAAAAGCTTGGGTATGGTGGCCAAGGGTACCGGTTCTTCGAATTGTTGTAGTTGCTAAGCTTAAAATCTAGTTCGCCACTGGCAGTTAGGGGACTTGTTCTCTTGTCTCTTACGACCTTTGGGCGATCGGTTGAAGTCGACATTTATTATCTAAAGAAGTCTAATTCTTATTAGTAGGATACATATGTATATTACAAAAGCGTATTCTTGTCCATTACGTATAAAAGTTTTGCATATTCTAATTCTTTTACGTGCAGGTCTCAACAGAATTAACCAATCAAGTCATTAAGCTATTTAGTTATCGCTCGGACATCGGCTAGTTCGTGATTAATTAAAGGCTTTTCGAATCAGTCTTCCGCTAAATTCTATCAGTCAGCAATTAAGCTTCTCCATTGTTTGAGATGATATTTTATGACTATCGAATAGAAGCCACGAATCGGAGTCTCTAAGGTTAACTTTTGAAATAATCGAACTATAATGATATAACATACTTTGGTAAGATGATGTCTTCTGGAGTATTTCTATTATTTGTACATGCAGATAAAACTTCAAGTGTTAGATACAAATAAAATTGATTTGCATTTCTTAATGGGATAGGTCACTGTCCAACGGTTCAGCGTATCGTTCATAACTAAATGTTAGAATGTCACTACTAATTAACTTCTAGATAAACGTTTGACCTATGTATTTGTTACAAATAGTGCTAGTAGGTCTCACGCGTGAGCTACCGACCCGTGTAATATTGAAAGGCCGGTCTACTCCCGTACGATCATTATTCGAGCATCGCTGCTTCTATCGAATATTATTAGTAACATCATAAGAGTATCGATCGCGATTCCCTCTTCCTCTCGTGTCTACACGTCATCGTTTGCTTTGCTTAACGTGACGTCATGGATTTATGACGAGTATTCCGTCACAGTTTCTCGCGCATGCGCGTTGCTTCCAAAGATGATCTAAATTTAGGTTTCATTTCGTCAGTAATACACGTTAATTGAAAATTATTAAACTCATTGATACGTGTAAATATGTTATTCTTAGCTTAATAATAATTAACGTAACCAAATACTTCGTTTATCTATTTTTATATTTATTATAGCTACAACTTCACCTGAAAATTTATTAGAGGTAATTTTATTATTTTTTTACATGCACTTGTCAAATGAAGAATTAATATAGGAGGACCCTCAATTTTGTAAGTAAGCTGTTTTTATATATTATTATTTTTGTTTTGTCCCTTTTGATACTTTTATGGTAAGCAAAAATATTAGTTATAGTGCCGATGAAAAAAAGCTATTGTTATGTTTCGTCAACACAAGAAAATTTCTTTCCGTTTCATCAACTTTAATAATTTTGTAAATATTAACATTAATACAATTTGGATTTGTAAATTAAAGGTTTCCCGCCGCGCAGTTTTATGTAACTGAATTGTGAACCACCCGCCGACAGATGTCGTGGAAAATCGTTCTGTCATATAACAACATGGCGTGCTGTGCCAGCGTGAATATTTTGCGACCTTAGTGAAATGTCTTAACTTTGACTAATTTCGTTTATTTCAACTTCTCTTTTGTGTATATTCCTTCTCGTTAACATTTAAAAGAAGATGGTTTGCCGATCCAAATCAGGTATGTCCATATATTGTCGCTTCTGCATATGACGTTTCCGAACTACAAGTATTGATTAAATTAATGTATGCGGTAATTCTGTTTAAGACTTATATTGCGGTTTTCGAAAAATTACCTTCTGATTTTCATCTCATCGTATGCAATCATTTATTGTGTAAAAAAGAGTTGTTTTAGTGAATAATCATTTAGTGATGTAACAAAAATGGTGAAAAGCTGCATAGTTACCTCATCCTGTTGCTTAGCAACATCGCAATCTGGTTGTTTAATTTATTTCTTTTAGCTTTTCTATGGTTAAATTATTTCAGCTGTTCAGTGCTCTGAATATTATTCAAATTAAATGACTTTAATATTTTTTTTAATTTTATTTTAATCATTAAGGTTAAAAGGATTCTATTTTAGCATATAAAATTATATCATCAAATAAAATGAATACATATTAACTTTAATTTATTTTTGGTTTGAGCATGGGAATTCGTCATTGGAATTTTGAAGTGGTGTCAGTAAATGATTATGTAATACATAACGATTTATTATCCATTATAAGCGAGCGAGTTGTTTCTTATATAATTTTAGTAGAACAATAAATAATTTTCTTTTATTAATACAAACGATAAAATAAACATTTCGGTAATACAAATTGCACTCTTGTACGTCCTAAATTTTCATTTGTTATTGTTGAAAGATATGGCTATAGGTAATACTTATGAGGATAGAATGTTTTAAAAATTAATTAGGTGTTTAATTAAGGTTTTGTGACAGTAATACTAGCTACGTTATCCTTAGGCGTTGTGGAGAATTGCAATTCTAGAAAAGTTAGTAGTTAGAATTATTATTCTAACTACTAACTATCGCTTATTAGCGATCGTCTTTTCGGCCCGTCCTGGGTTATGGTTTCGATAATCATTTTAAAATATCTTATTAATAATAATTAAAATTAAGGAACTTCCTCGATTTGCATTACGGATTAAGCCATCTGCTGAGAATAGGCTTCCCTCAGGGATCTCTACGCCAAACCGTCCTGCGTTGTCCGTGTCCAGCGGTTTCCTGCGCTTTTCATCAGATCGTCAGTTTCTCGATTAAATTAATAATAATATTTTCCTTACCTTATCGTTTCTAAAATACATCACTTTAATCAAAACAATTATGTTACAAATAAATTATATATTACATATGTTTTGTTTTCTTTCCAGGAGTCACGGCCTTATCTTCTAGATAATGATACATGAACTAGACGAAAACAATTATTTAAGTATAGTATCATTTGGCTATGGATCCAATACTAGAAAATGAATCAGCAACATCTGAATCTCCATCAAAACATGAAAAATCTAAGCAAAAACATAAAAAGAAAAGATACCAAACTGAGATGCAAAAAGATGCAGAAGGCCAAACAGTGGTTGGAGAAAAGAAGAGATTCGTTGTCACTACATTTTCTACAACAATAAATGAGAAAGAAACTATTAGCGATAGAATTGCCCAAAATAATGTTCACACAATACATTTTGGAACCCGTGGAGTTGAATCTCAACGACCCCATGTCCGATCAATTTTTAAAGAAAAGCAAACAGAAACATCAAGACCGTCTAGTGCCGAAAGAGATTCAGACAAAAAAGAATATGAAACGTTTCATGGTACTTCTTCTAGTCCACGAAGTTCAATTTTCGATATATTTCGATTAAGAAGAAAAAGCGATGCAAAAAAACATCAGTCTGTTATTCAGAATGTGAAAGATGCTGCAGCTAACATTTCGAAATCGAACGACACTGACAATTCATCAAAAGATGAAAAAAGCGGAGAATCTAAAGATTCTCACAAAAAATATTATCATACAGTGACCGGAGTTTCATCACGAAAATTTAGTCCAATTACTAGGGTAATGGATATTTTTAGGAATAAACCGCACCCTGAAGCAAACCAGTCTCCCGCTGATGTTCCAAAAAAGAAAAGTACAAAACAGATTCGACGGTCTTCAATAGAAACTACATCTCCAACATACCATAAAAATTCATATGCGTCACTAGAACCTGCACAGGCCAAACAATTATTTAGAGAAGTCCGTGGTTTACCTAAATATGATCCTTATTTATCCATTGTCCAAATATCAATTGGAGGTCGAGATAAAACTAGACTTTTATTGAATTTTTTTAAATACCATAAGTGTTACGAGATTTTACCAAAATCAGCAAAAGTTATTATATTTGACACCCAATTTCCTGTAAGGAAAACTTTCCCTACCTTAGTATCTCATGGTATAAGATCGGCGCCGCTTTGGGATGCTAATAAAAAGTTATTAGTGGGTATGATTACAGTAACCGACTTTATTAGAATTCTTCTTTACCTTGAAACAGAGAATTTATCGATGGAAGACTTAGAACGTCATACTTTGCATAATTGGAAGAAAATCTTACGACCTACAAGAAAACCATTGTGTAGTGCAGGGCCGGACCAGTCATTACACGAGGCTATAAATTTATTAAACAAAAATCGTGTCCATCGCCTTTTAATCATAGATCCAATATCTGGAGATGTTTTGTATATATTATCTCACAAAAGGATATTAAGATTTTTATTTGTATATTTAAACGAATTTCCAGAATTAACATTTTTCCATAAAACATTATTAGATTTAAAGATAGGCACGTTTGATGAGATTTTGTCTGTTACAGAAAGCACTACTGTTAAAGAAGCTTTTAAATTGTTATTAGAAAAAGATATATCGGCTTTACCGATTTTAGATGACAATGGCACTCTTATTGACGTTTATGCAAAATATGAAGTTTTGAACCTAGTTAGTGAAAAATTGTATCTCAATTTATCATTGACGATATGTGAAGTAAGAAATAAAAAAAAAGACTGGGAAGAGAAGTTACATAAATGTCGTTCAAGTATAACTCTTTATGAGGCCTTAGAAGTTATAGTTAGAACTGAAAGTCATCGATTGTTGTTAGTAAATAAGGAAAATAAATTAGTAGGAATTGTTTCTTTGTCTGATATTTTGATGTATCTCAATAGGATTATACCCACAGAGAAGAAAGTTTCTTCACTTCAAGAGATATTTAGACCACTCGAGGAGAATAAAGTGCCTGAGTCAGTTAAAGAGAGCGATAATGAAGTTATCTCAATAGGAGTACCAAATATAATAACGTCAACTGTACCTGAGTGTAATGAAGCCGTGTCGAAATCTAATAGCGCTATTAATATTACTTCTGCAGGTATAACTGTAACGAATAATTTAGAGACTGACATTGAAGATAATAGTAATAGCTTAAACCAAAACAGTTACTCTGAAATGTTATCAGAAATCGTCGATGTTTCAATTACTAATACAGCTTCTAATATAGATGACCAAATGTGAATGAAAAGTGTAGTAGTCTAATTATCCCAAAGAAATTAAAAAATATACATTAGCAGAATTTTGTCTATTAATCTCAAAGTATGCTTATGCTTGTGTCTAATTATGTTTTTATTAAAATTAATAAACAGTCAATAATATTTGAGTCAAATACACGTGATTGCCTTACTCATTGTTTACTTCGTTAAATTATATTGCTACTTAATAAAATATTTTAGCATATTTTGCGTTTTCATTTTTAATTTAAAAAACGATGTGAAAGGTAAATAAAAAAAAACTTTGATCTGGAAAGCAAGTATAAAAAATGTAGGCAAACTCTGAGTTACCTTCATTTTTTAAAAATCATTGGGGTATTTTTAGATAATATTATATAAATGATGTTTCCAATTACATATGTACTAAGTTTATTCATTTAGTGTGTGATATTAACAAGTTAAACAAAGACTTATTAGAAGAATTCGAAACATTAAAGATAATTGCACGTGATTGAATCGTGCGTTAGTGACCCTGATCGTCGGGCAACAATCTATTCTACGATCTATCGTACGATAAATCGACATGTGTACGTTTAAACATTTATTGCCGATTTTTGTCTGATGTCTCGGAACGGGCATAAACGGCAAGCTGCAGAAACCTGTTAAAATGAACGCGCAAGGACACTTGTGTTGACTTGTGAGAGCGTTAAAACGTTTTATTTTTCGTTTTGTGTGCAGGTTTTATGTAAATTGTAGGTATGTACTGGTACCTCTGTGTTTGTTATATACACTTTGTATAAAGAAAATTATACATAAAATCTTGTACCTGCCAAAAGTTCGTAAAGGAATTAATTTATTTAATAAGATAAAATCTAAAATTTCAATGATTGGGTTAGTTTATTTACCCCCTTTGATCACATAAACTCTAAATAACGTATCAATTAAACAAACATTTATTTATCAGCTAACAGTCATCATATAAGTAGATTCAGCGATTGTGCTGTCAAATCACTGTGTGACGTATCTGAAATTTGTTATTCAATTGTGCCTAAAATAACGAGTTACGTTATAAAAGTTTATCGAAATTGCAAAGGACGTATAAAAACAACCAGCAAAGTAACCTACCACTGGTAAGTGAATCCAAATTCATAGAATTTCTTATAAAACAATCAATAAATTATGTTTAATTAATACAACGCCATTTTGATAATTTTGTTAGTGTTCCTGTTTCATAATACAAACTTTGTGAACGCCAAATTAATGTAAAGAGATACAAGCACTTGGCTGTCCATGGTAACCATACTTACCAGTGTTATATAGTTGGAAGTAGCCTCAGTAATAAAATTAGAAAACGGCCAAATGTGATATAAGAATATTATACAAACTAAACAAAATGTTGTTATTTTTGTGACTTAATTTAAACATAAATATTATGTGAGAAAATATTACTTTGTTTTGCAAACTAGCACCATATTCTGGACTACGATGATCATTTCAAAACCAGCTGTTCGCGAGTTTTAGCGAGATCAACGAACAGTTGCAGATGTTCCTTTTTTTTCTGATGATATGTTGTTAGATCAAAATAATTTTTTTGATTACTAGTTTAGATTGACGTCATAATATATTTTTTTTATTGCATTTTCCGGGCTCGGCTCCAGGCATAAACGCATTTTTTTTAGTCTTCGAATGCAGTTCTGTTTATTTTCAAAAGTTAAACGAAGTTATTTTCAACAAAACGTATTATCTATAATAGTTAAAGTACTTTTCTTCCATGTGACATAGAAGAAATAGAATGACAGGCGGCGAGAGTAAGACAGCGGTCACGCACACGAGTGCGCAAAAGTTGGTCTGTCATTGTGGCAGTGATTGCAGCGCCTCGCCCTATCTAGAGAGCATATAATCAAAGAGTTATACATTTTTTTGGTAACAGAGGAGTTCCTGGGACAATTTCAGGGCCACATGTAGTGGTGTTTGAATGATGATAGGTTCTTCAAACATGTTTGGTTACGTACCAAATTTGAAAATATGCGTTGCTGTATTCTAGCTGGCAAGTTCAACAGCCCAAGTATTTTGAGCGACGGATCTTTATAGTTTTGAGCTTCATTGTCACTAAATATCGTGTATAATTGGGATCATAGTTGATAACGCATTGTTTAACTTAATAGCTTAATTATTTTTTTTTTCCTGTAACATACTTGGATGTTACCTCCACACCCATGCGGAATGGAGAAAGTATTAGTTGGCTCATTTTTGAATGGCGTTGAAGACCTACCATGTAATGCCGCAAAGCTACGACCACTTGTGTACAATTTTAAACCTATTATTTTATGCTTTACCACTAGTTGAATGTTTATACCATTTTATCGTTTTCTTGATAAAAAGGCAGTACGTAATTTATTTATAATTATTTCATTTACATTTAAAAATAACAAGCAAACTTTGTAGTTTATTTTTGGAAAATTTTATAAAGTACATTTATTTTGTTGTACATAAATACATGCATATTTAATTTAACAAGGTTTAATATAAATGATGTGGGCCGGTGACGACCGGTCGCCTGCAGAAGTCTCAACCCGGAATCTTTTTGCATCAAGGTTGCACCGCTTTTTTTTTGTGTAAGTAAATTGTTTTGTTACTGTCTGATCTGATCTCGATTATAAATTAAGTATGTCGGAAATAGCATATTATCAATTGACAAATGTGTATAATAAAAAGAAAACTTTAGGTTGTTGCATGTTAAATAGGATTGAGAGTAACGTGACGACTGTAGATTAAATACAAATTATAAGAACCAGCAGCGGCCCACTCGTGAGAAACCGGTAAGTCACTTGTCACTGGTTAAATAAATATGGAGAGTTGTTACGCGATTGTGAGCTCAATCTGCCTACGCATGCCTACTCTGAAAAACTAATGTTATGGAGATTGAAATTAGATTTACTTATGGACCTAATACAGTTATCGATTGCTTTTCATACAAAAAGTTTTGTTACATTTATGTATATACATATATTTAAAAATATATGTATATAAATAAGTAATTTTACATTATACTTAAAAAGTTACTTCGCTACTTTGAAATACTCCATGTCAGCTTTGGAATAATGTCTGTAAAAACTTTGCTGTATGAAAAAAGTTATATTATTACTTTAGGTAGCTGTTTTTCTGTCATTTCAGTATTCTAGATCAGTTTACAGGCGTACACGCATTTAAACATTTGTACTCAATGTGTAATTTAAATGTTAAATTGCTTGTTCTGTGATTTTTTTGAGTTTTAAAGGGCAAGATATCTAATTTCTTTATAAAACCAAATGTGCTTCTCAGACTAGCAGAACCTCTGAGGTCATTTCATTATATTTTACCGTCTCCTACGAGCCGAAACAAGTGAGCGGTTCTTGCAGGCATGCAACATCAGATCCGCTCCCTGATGTTAGGCAGCTATAATTTCTTCTTACGACCTCCCTTTCTAGCTACTACCTCATCTGGTGGTGGGGTCATCTTTGCTAATTTCCTACGATCAACCTACTGATATTTAAATAACCGACAAGATTTTTTTGAGATTGAATGATAATCGGTTGAGATAACTCTTTACGAGAATAAACATAGGTTCTATTCTTTGGAACATATGCAGGAGCACCAGCCTAGCATACACAATACAGACTACTTAGACAGATTATACAGACTAAAGTTACAACATCCTGTTTTTTGTTCTAAGATATGATAAGAAATAAATAGTCGTTGTGTTGAATCGACAAATTGATTTTAGACTATAGTTTTCTGCAGAACATAACCCAATAATAATATGGTTATAAAGTTTCTGTTTTTGCTCGCCTTCAAATTGCGATAAATAGGCGTTGTTTATTTTCTAAATTGTACTATTCGAAGCCCTTGAAATCAGTATATACGTAATTATTGTAAACAAAAGCGAAGGAAGTTTTACTTAAAAAAATTCATCGCAAAGTACATACCACTACAGATTTTTTTAAGTTCAGACTATACAAATAAGTTTTCTAAAATAAGTGTTGTGTATTTATTAATTAAATAAGAAAATGAGATTGTGTCGAAAGAGTGTTTATTATTTTTATGTATTCTGGGTGTAGTATTAGTAAACGATTTAACCAATTAATGTTTTTGAAATTAATGTGTATTATTTTTTATAATATGTTTATGATCTCAGGAATAGTACAAAAATAAAAAACTACGGACTTTAATGATGTTAAGTTTTATATAAAATTTAATCACATCTTCATTAAATATAACTAAAATGAATATGTAAAACTGATGAAACAGCAGTCGGAACTTACTGGTTTTATATTCTCATTTACTAATTAGAATTACACAATTATTCAAAAATTTATCGGAATACATTTAGATATGTACCTATTATGCACTAAAGTGTGATATTATTATATCAACTTTGGAAGGGCAACTTTTTCTAAAGTGAATTTATTTAGACTTTCTAATTAATTGGGTTTTAAAAGATGAATTACAGTAAGTCGACGATATGTAGCCTCTGGTCTATCGACAAGTATAATTGTTTTCTTTTCTGCACTATAAATTATAGATTTTTGAAACCCTTCAATATTTTTTTAAAAATGTTTTATTTAAATCTAGAGTTGAAAACTTCAAAGAAGATACTTATGTTAGTTACAGGGAGGGATTGTTGAATATTTAGAGTGGAGACAGGTCTTTGCTTATTCAATAATATTAACATGTTAATCGATCAAACAGAGGTCATCAAGTGGACATAACTCTCGATGAGATGAACTAGTTTTGTTACAAAATATCTCAAGGATATTATTATTGTTATTATCTTTATTAGAATTTTGAATTTCAAATTCAAGATTAGAGTAAGGTTGAAGCGGTAAGTTATTTCCAAAATAATTAATTTAATAAGACAAATGAAATTATTGTTATGTAACTTGTTTTAGCTTATGAGTTCATTGTATATTGCTTTTAAAAATTGTTCCAAGTTATTTGTGTTTGGTGGACCAGCGCCGGTGTCGTTCACTTCCGCTTTCTAAAATCTGGCCCCTCGATTACGGCAGATATCTATTGTCAGCAACTGCAAACCATGAAGGAAGCACTGCTGCTAAACAACCGAGATTGGTTAATCGCTCTAAGCCACTGTTGCTTCACGTCAATGCAATATCACACACTGCACAACAAACAACCACTAAGTTAGATCAGCTGCAATTGGAACTTCTGCCACATCCACCGTACTCGCCGGACCTTGCTCCAACAGATTACCATTTTTTCCGGAATTTGGACAACTTCTTACAAGGAAAAAATTCAACTACGATGCGGCAGTCCAAACCGCCTTCAAAAAATTTATTGATTTTTGCTTCCATGGTGTTTTTTACTAAGGGGCACAATGAACTACCTATGAGATGGCGAAAGTGCATAGATAAGAACGGTGCATACTTTCATTAAATAAATATTTAAAAAAAAAATTACTTTGTATTCCTACCGTACAAAACTCCAATTTCATATGTAAGGACCTAATAATGAAATTATGAGATATAATCAATAATGTCCGTAGCTTTATCTCGATTACCAGATTGGACCAGAAGATACTGCTTTTAGTTAACACTAAAAAGAACTTTATTTTAACCATTGTAGTTTTTACCTCTGCATAGAAAAGGCGTATATGTTTCTTCTTCTTCTCCTTAGCATTAGTCCCGTTTTTGACGGGGTCTGCTTTTCTTCTTTGTTCGCTCCACTTCACTCTGTCTCGGACGACGCTAGCTTTGAGATCGCAGCTATCAATGTCTTTAGCAATTATGCTCAACCATCGCTCCTGCGGACTTCCCTTGCGTCATTTGCCAGGTAAATTAAGGCTAAGATTGTTATTGCCTAGGTATTCAGGCGGTCTCCTCTTCACATGACTATACAGTTTTCTTGTAGCTTGTCGGTAATATCGTGCACTACGAGGCTACCGCAGACGTACTCGTTACGGATCTTATCGAGCCTCGTAACTCCGCACATCCACCTCAACATTTTCATATCAGCCGTGCGGATGGAATAAGCATGCTTTTTTGTTACTGCCCATGTCTCGCTTCTATAAAAGAGAACTGGTCTTATAACAAGTAGTTTGGCATCGCAGGTAGCTCCAGTACGCTCGCGCCACTTGAGCCAAGCGGCGAATACACGGTGTTGAAGGCTGCGTTCTAGGTTAACGGATTTGTCCATCACGTAATTCAAGTATTTGTATTCGTTGCACTGCTGGACCACCTGACCATCAACTACTATTGGTTCAACGTTACCTTCCATATACTGGGTCTTCGCAACGCTTAGCACCTCACGTCCTATATTTGCTTTTTATTTCCATCCGAGTAATGCCTGTAGTTTCCGACGATTAGACGCATATCTCTACGACATCCGTATATATGAAAGTCCGTGCACCTTCCTGCCGAGCATCTTCAGTGAGAATATCCAACACTAGGATGAACAAAAAAGGACTCAAAACTGAACCCTGATGAACCCCTTCCGTGACTGGGATAGATTTTGTCATCCCTACCTTTGTTTTTATGAAGGAATGTGCATTTCTGTACATATCCATGAAAGTAGAGACATATGCCTCAACAACATTATGAAACCTGAGGCTCCACCACATAGTTTATCAAGGTAGGCGATCGAAAGCCTTTTTCATATCAAGAAAGGCAATATAAAGGGGTTTTTTCTTTGTCCTAAATTCTGGCAAATGTCGGGTCAACGGTTGATAGACCTGGTACTAAGCCATACTGATTTTGGTTGCGTAATCGACTATCTATGACTCTTTCATACAATTTCACAATAAATTGATGCCACGGTAGTTGGTGCATTCGTATCTGCATCCTTTACCTTTGTAAAGTGAAACGATCGCACTCATTCTCCGAGCCTACGGTATGCATGCACTTTCCAGTACTATCTTGTTGAATAATTTTGTCTACGTGATTATTCTCTAATCACCAAGATACTTTCATACTTCTATGGGAATGCCATCTGGACCTAGCCCCTTTTTTAGGCCATTTTTTTGAGGTTCATCTTCACCTCCTGTGATACTATAAGAGATGTAAGGACCCATATTATTAGCTAACTGAGGTAGATAGACTTCTGTTACGTTAGTATGTCGCAACCTCTTATAGTATTTTTATTTTATTTATTTATTTCTAACCTTTCTTAAAAACTAATAACACATGGTATCCTTCGGGTCCCGAACTAAGCACAGCTTATGTCTCTGGACCCTAGTTAATGTACATTAGATTTTTTAGCATGATTTTGCATTTTCGTGTCGAGCAGTTATTTAAGTTAATTATTTTCATCATGCTGTTATATATGAAAGGATGTGAGAAGAAAGTGCATAGTTTCGAAAGTCCGATCTAGCCATTGGAATTGTAATTATGTTGTGCCTTCCGTATTTGCGAGTTTGTGTGTTACTATGCAATCTATACATTTTGAGTGTCACGTTAAAGACAAAAAGCTAGCAAACTCGTAAAACTCTAAATTATTTGTACAAATCGTCAGTCGGATAACGGAAAGGCTTATTAAGCGTAACTTTAATAATAGCACGCTTGGCCTGTTCTAAATTCATTAAACCACCTTTGCTCACACTTCCACAAACGCCTATACAATATTCAGTGGTCGATTGACACAAAGCGAAGTATACTTGCCGCAGGATGTTTAGAAGAACACAGTCTCTCAATTTTCTCATGACATATATAAACTTTCTTAGTCTTGAAGAGAGTGCTTGGACGTGAGCGCCAAAGTTAAGTTTTTCGTCAAGAAGGACTCCTAGGTACTTTACTGTTGTCTTTGGATTGATTGTTTCGAAACTACAGTTACTCTTTGAAGTATAGAGTTTAATCTTTAAGGGTTTAGTGAACTGGGGATGAACGGCTTGATTTAGAAAATGCAATGTATGATGTCTTGTTTGTGTTTAATGTAAGTAAGTTGTTTTTTAATGTCTTAGTTACATGAGATAATCCCTGTTTCGCGGTCCCAAGTTCTTTCATGAAAGAATATTGCTGTGTCATCAGCGTAAGCGATTATATCAGAGTTTTCAATCTGTAGCTCGATGATACAATACAATACAAATATACTTTATTGTGCACTATCACAGAGTTACAAAAAAAGAAAGTACATAAGGATTTTCA
>DWLS01002257.1:0-18628 GCA_018246255.1 Pachliopta kotzebuea
CTTAATCACATTTCTACTACGCTTTAGATAATGGACAGAATGATTTTAAGTTTACTATTACATATAATTCTTTCTAATCTTTTGAAAAATAATGAGCCTGTATTAATTTATATTAACCTGGCCAAATCCGTGTGTCTCTTAGCACCGTTGCCTAAGTACTGACAAGTGAAACTGATTGGAATTAAAAAAAGCATGATGAAACTAAAAGGTCAACCTTATCAAGTTTGTTTTTTTCAGATATTATTACACGTTATCATTTAAAACTCGTATATAGAAATCGTTTTACGTCATCGAGGGCGTGTGAGACTGGAGGTGTGTCTCTATTATGAATAGTTTTAACAAAAACCGGTTAAAAAAAAATTACACCACAAAATGTCAAAGAAACAAGTTTCATAATCGATTTAAATATAATTTAAAGGTAAGCTCTTATGGATCCATTTTTTATATACTCCTGTATTCTTGATTTCTTTGCTGTCTTAGTGCCTATCTTTTAATGTTTGGCCGTCAGGTTGGAGAATTTATTTCGATCTTTCTACTATTGACTAGTAATATCCTGTCACACCTCTCGTTACCGTAAAGACCAAAAACTTAGATCATGTTCTAATATAATTGAGATCCCAAACCGTACCTTTAGTTCCAAATCCAGGCATCCAACCGGACTCCGGCGGGCCCTTTTTCCCTTTTCCCTTTTTTGGTGGCATTTTTTATTTATTTATTATAATAATTAAACTTAAAAATTTAACTAAAATAAAAACTTATACCCGACATTGTATAACTTAAATACAAAAATCTTACCTATCAAATGACGCCGCCGTCAAAGTCAAGTTGAAATTTAATTTTGGAAAACAAAAACACAAATAATCTATGTTCACGATACCATATAGAAAATAAATGATTATTTATATATAGGGTATATACCCAACTGTACACAATTTTAAATAAAGGGATGAAACATTTAAATTATGAAATTACGTAAGAAAACTCATGTATTAGTACTTATAAATTACATTCACTAGTGGTAAGGCAATAACGTCTATTTCTATTGACAAATATTACTGTGCTCCAGTTCGAAGGGTGCTGTATGCTAGTGTAATTACTGGGGTAATAAGACTTAATTCATTATGTCTCAAAGCGACGAGTGCAATGTGGTGCAGTATATTTAGTATACTTAACCAGCGCTGTATATCACTTACTATCAAGTGAATGTCACAAATGAAATAATGACCTTCTAAGTTGAGTAGTAGACACTAAGTATAATCTTACCATAAAATCGAATATAATTTCCAGCAGTGGACTGCCGCAGACTCTTGATTGATGAAGTCGTTATAAATACATACAAGTTAAAAACCCTGGATTGTACTAAACTAGTTGATATATAGGAACTAAAATTTTTATTTATTATTTATTCGTCGAGGAGTCGAGATAGGCGTTCACCTGATGATAAGTGATACTCTTGCTCATAACATGTTGCTGGTTAAGATGGTATACACAGCACCACATAGACTTATTACCCCAGTAATTTCACTAGCATACAGCACCTTTCAAAGCATAATACAGTAATGTTTGACGGCTGCGGTGGTACCTACACAGTCACCAGCAATAAAGACCTACCACCAGTCAAGTCAGAACGTCAAGATACTGCGAAAATTGAATTTTTTTTTGTAAGTAATATACTATATTAACTACAGTTAAGTATATACTTTCTTATTGACGTCATTTATAGCTTTTTTGGTGAAGTAACTTACTAGTACTTCAATTTCCAACAATTCGAGTTATCTATGAAATGGGTAACCAGAAGTTACTTAAAGTAATGACATATTGCATTTCGAAAAATTTTAACAATTTCATGATTATGTTTGAGTCTAGACCAAATATGCAGAAAATAAAAAAAAATTAAGGCAATTTGTTATTATAAAAAATAAGAATGTCCTAACATGAAACTCCTAACATTTATGTATGAGTCAATAATTTTTGTCCCCTTTATCTAATAGAAACTTTTTGTATCGATTGTAATTATATACAAATAAAATATTAAAAAAAATATTTGTATATACCAATGATGAATAATTACGAAGAAATTAATCAAGTTTCAATACGTTTTAATTCTTCTTTTAGGACTTTTTATAGTAAATTTCATGTAGACATTGTTCGTTGAGGACGATATGGAAATTATGTTTTATAATTTTCATTATAAACTTTAACTCAATTCGTATTAACTTTCGTGTTATTTAAAAAATTAAGATCTGGACTTTATTTTGATAAGGTTAAGGTGACCTTGAAAGGTCATTGTAAATAAGTCGTCAATATACAATTTCGCTCTTATGATTACAGCAAGGTTATTATTATACAATACAGGAGCCTTGTTAATAATATATGTTAAAAAAATAACAATTAAACATTAATTATAAATAATTATAATATAACACTTTCTACATAATACTTATACAAAAACATGATACATAGAGCCTATCATTAGTAATTAAATTTATAATTAAAATATTCTTTAAAACAATTAGGTCAGAGACTGTTACTTGAAATTATGATGCAATAGACTAGAAGAGAAACCGAAAGATTTTATTGAAATTAAAATAGAAATAGTATTATAAAACGCAATTAAAGAGAAAATTAATAATTTTAAACTATATTCGAAGGTTAATTGTATAACATATAAAACTGACCCATGTTGCAAACTAAACTGCGGAAATACCTAAACATTAGTTAAATAGAAACGTAATTATTGTCCAATTAGAAATAAAATATTAAACTCACTTTAGTATTTAAGTTTTTCAGCAGAATAAATCACAGACACTCCCGATCTGGTCTTCTCCACAACTGTCAAATTCTTAAAACAAGCGTAGGATACGAAGAAAGGTCATTTGAAGGTCTGAAGCAAACTATAAGGTAATACAGTTTTACCGACACTTGCATAATAATATTTATTTCAACGCCATCTGTTGACATGTGATATATATTGTCTATTCATCTACAACATTTTTTTAAAGAATTCATTACTGTGAATAGATGGCGCTGAAACATAAATAGCATGTATACCCGAAGCAAGGCGGGTAACTAAAGGAAGTATCTTTTTGCTTCTAATAGGCATGGCATTCTATTTAAATATTGAAAGTGAATTTTAATACAAAAAAAAAATAAGTAATTAATATTGAAAGTGAATTTTAATAGGAAAATAAATAAGTAATTAATAATGAAAGTGAATTTTAATACAAAAAAAAAGTATTTAATATTGAAAGTGAATAAAAAGAAACGATTTTTGCAAAAGATTACACGTACTTCTTGGCGATGTATCGGCATCTTTTATTTGATATGTTAACACCTTGTATAAACATTGCATAAATTTAAAAAATTAAAGAGGTATGTAAAAAAGGAATAGATACGGGACATTAACAACAACTCCCTTTTATTTGTACTGACTAAACAGTTACTTTTTTCTATTTCTCTGTTAAACTTCAATGTAAGGAAAGCACACTAGAGGAAATAATTAAAATATAAGTAGAATATACAACAAGCTATTTGTATTATTGTACCCAAAATCTTATTAAAGATTTTTAAATGTAATTAATTAAAAATTCTATTTTTATTAATGTTTTTCATATTTTAATTACAGCGTCACCTATTATCGAGATAATGCAAATAAAAGAAAACAAAAACGTTATAGCAATGACAAAATAGATGACGTTGTATGAACACTTGCACTGTTTTCTTAAAAAAATATGAAAATAAAGATAGAACTCCGCAATAGGACATAAAGAAACTTAAAATTTAAAAAAATACTGCGAAATGTTTTATATCCACACAGAGAAATATATTTATCGCTCAACTAATTAAAAAAACATTTACGGTTATTTTTTAGTTTATTACAGTTGATTGTGTACTTACATACAATAATTTTTTTTGCGTTAAATTTAAATAACTCCTTATTTGTATTGGTTATGGTGTATGTGTTTATATGACGTTATATGATGGCTATCATCACACAACACATTTTTAAATTAATGTGTTCGTTACATGCATAAAGTTTAAGGGTTTACAAAAATAACTACTGCAAATATGATGAGGTTTTATAATTATTAAAAAATTCTATTTTAAAATATATGTTAATTACGAAACAGCGTTACATAAGTGAAATTATGAGAATTCTCATGATAACATTTAATAAGACGAAGACCTCGTGAGCTCGGCTGTTTATCTTCCCGCCAGGAATTAATTTGAGCCCTCGTTAACGCCGGGGAAAATCTACTGCGCAATATATTTAGCTAAAAAAATGGTATTTTCTATTATCTTTCATATTACAGGAAACGATGCTAAAGGTAATACGAGATATTGTAATAGATAACGAGATACTGCTTTTTTGTTTTAGTGAAACATAAATTAAATAATTTTCAAAACTATTGATTTGGCATAGTTTAAATAGATACCACTGCAGAGCTTATTTGGGCTTGCAAACATTACTGTGTTTCGGTTTGAAGGCTGCTGTAAGGGAAATTACTGGTGTAACGAAAATAAGCAGCTTATAGCGACAATCATATTGTAGCACCACTTTACAAGGCGTGTCACTTGCTATTAAGTGAACGTGCTCGTATTATATGTATAAAGCAATATTAAATCGAATTCAATGCTATCAAGAGAATGACTGGTACTTTAGGCATTACCTATATTAAAGTCGGATCGATACAGAAAGATTAGCGTGACTTGGAATTTTGAGGAAAGTTGTGTTATTGATGGTGATGATGATGAATTACAAATCAAATTTTACAGTATCATTAAAGTTGGGTTTAATGTTTTATATTCATTAACAATTATAACGCCGGGGAAAATTTAGATAACAAATTAAATTCTATTTTAAGATAGATCCGAACCTTGTTATAGTTTCATAAATGATTACGGACGGATTCGCGGTTAGTTTTTGGTTTGATTGTAACAAAGGTTAATCATATCATGTCCTTAATTAATAAAGTTTTATCTTTTATACAGTTAATAGTATCTATATTTATTATCTTTTTCTTTTGTTAAATTATACAAGAGATGTTACTAAAAGCTTAACAATACGCTGATTGCTGAAGGTTTCCATAGGAACGCTTGATTTTTTCATATTAGCAATAGTTTAACATTTAATCTCCATAACACATGGTTTTAAGTGACAATGTGATGGTGGATGGTGAAGCGAGTTAGCTCAGACCTCTATTACATATATATTAACATCCGAAGTAAAATAATATAGTCACGCCAACAGATTTACAATGTGAGAGAAGTAGCTAGTGAGCAGGTCCAATAAAACTTCTTCGATTACTCTACATTAAGAAACTATTATAATTCGCTTTGTTACCAGTAATTACATCAGTCAGATAATGATGGCACTCATAATGTAGTTTTTTTATGTACACTACAAAACCAATAGATATATCTTTAGTACTATCTTTCTTTGAATTACATTACGAGTACTAATTGTTAAAATATTTAGATATTGATTGGAATCCTTTGTATGTATATTTGTATTTATGTTTGTTCATGAGTATATGTACATATATATGTCTTTTTGAGTGGCTGTAACTCTTATATATATTTTTCTCTCTGGTTTGGTTTGTGCAAAAAAGTATGAATAAATATATATATATGCATATAAACTTTAATTAAGAAAAGGGAAGCTCTTGAAGTTTAAATTACGTTTTTTAAAGTTTTATCTGAGTTAATTTAAACTTTGTATTCGAGTGGAATAATTTAAGTTAACAAACATCAAGGAATTGCAATTTCTTCTTCGCCTTAGTATATTCAAAAGCGGTATTTTAATATTTCTTTATATTACTCAGACGTTTTCTTCCTTTCCCATTAAAATGATAAAATACTCATAATTATTGTTTTAATACATAGGTCTAATGGCTAACAAATGGTTTAATAACGCACGTGTCCTGGTTTAATTTCAAAGAATCAAAAACTACGATAATTTAATTATGTATTTATATACTGTTGCTAGGTCTCTAATGCCGGAGATCGTCTAGGTAGGTACCATCGCAGCTCTCATTTCTACCGCCATATAATAATGTTTTATATTACTATGTTCCAGTTTGAAGGGTGATGTATACTAGTGAAATTACTGGGGTAACGAGACTTAATACCTCATGCGGCGAGCGCAATGTGGTGCTGTGTATACCATCTTAACCAGCGTCGCGTTGTTATAGGCAAGCGTATCACTTACTATCAGTTGAACGCTTTGTTCATTTCGTCGAATAATTCTTTTAATGAATTATGAGAAAAGCTTAATTTTTTTATTACCAAAATCAATTTAAATTATTACTGATTATAGAATAATATACTTGACTGATCGGAGTGGAGATCTTCGGGTGAGGCCTATGTCCAGCAGTGGACGGTTATCGGTTGATGATGATAGCGATGATACTTGAATATTTTGGTGATTCGAAGTATGATTTATAATTATTGATTTACCCAGGCGGTGATGAAAAAAGATGTCGTTGTATTTAACAACATAAGACCAGCCGCCGTTTAAACTCATTTTGATTTTGATGTTTTGAAGAAATAATTAGTTTTAAGAGTTTGGAATAAATAAAGACTTTCTAAATGTTAAGCTTTAATACAGATAAGATTTCGGAGTGTGCGGGTCACGATCAGGTCTACAGACATTTTCGCAGAGCTCACGTGAAGCTGCGTGCTTTGAATTTGTAAAGAAAGGGATCCGTCAAAGTTCGGCGGCGCAAGGTAGAAGAAGGCGACGAATTCATCAGCCATACGCTACAAGATAATAAGGTGTTAAGTGAAAATTAAGCGGCGAACGGCGAAGATATCTTACCAAGATGATTAATGATACGAATATGAAACTGGTAAGGTCAGCTTTCTAGAAAATCTTACTATCAACACTCTTCAACGTGTTGCTTTGGAAACTAACCAAAAACTTCTATTAGTAAGAAATCAAATATTGTTCTACGGACTGAGGCCTTTTTAATGTTTGGTGATTGAGAGCAATAAGAAAATCACAGGCTTTTTAATTCTCTTATATTTAATGAAGTAATTAGACGTTTACCTGAAATTGGTTTTAAGACTAAGGTCTGAATATTTATCTCTTCGTATATATTCAAAAATAAAACAGTAGTTGTGTATAATTAGGTATTTGTTAGTATGTTTACTCAATAACTCACTACTGTCATCGCTTTTTAATACAATCTGATTACTTTCGTTATACCAGTAATACGAAATAATATAGATTACTAAGAAGATTTAAAATAAAAATATCTCAAAGTTACCTTTACACTGAATAATTAATAAATATGTCTCCCTAAACCCTTTCGCTTGAATCTTGTACCAAAATTCAATCCAAATACAATCAACTAGTAGATATACTAATTAGTTAAACTATTAAGTAAATTTACTTAAAAGATTTTCGGTACATAATGAAGCCTAAATGTAATCACCGTGGTTTCAGCTCCAGGTTTTCACCTGCGGTTAACTCCACCTTTTTAAAATTTAAAGACGTCGAAGTTAAAATGGTAATAAATAGCCTTTTTATTCAGATAAGCTTATACTAAAGTTACAAAATATAGGTACATAAAATTTATATTTTCTTCTTATTTTTATTTACTTGACTTATCCTATTTTGACATCTTATTCTAATATTTGCAAGAAATTTAAATAAAGTTGTAGTAAAAGAAAGTGAAGCAGTAGTTCGTAAATAAAAATATAACAATAAAGGAAAACAAATAAAAAAAACTACAGTATGGATAACAGATTATATATATTAAATAAGATGCATCATAATTTTATTGTTAATGATATACAAATTGAATTCAATTATTTTGTGGAAAGCATAAATTACCTACACGAATAAAACCTTTAGGGCAGAGACCGTGAACTAAACCATTGCGGTTGTTAATATCTGGTACATCCGAATCATTTTCAATTGGGTCTTTCCTTGAATTTTTAGTTTCAAATAAAATCTTTTTGAGAATATTTAAGGTATCTCTGTTTTCATCAGGAATTGATTCTTCGAATGTCTGAGGCAGATCAAAGTTTTTTCGGTTAGCTTTTGGATCTACTTCGTTACCATAATTCTTCACATTTTTAGTATCTTCATGTTTAATTATAACTTGCACTGTCAGATCGTCCAGTATTTCTTCAACTTTTATCACATTACACTTTAAACTTATGATTAATAGAAAACAACAAACAAGTTTTAAATAATTTTGAGATGATCCCATTTCGGTGAAGTTCAACAACGGCGACGGTGACCGTTTGCTTGCAAAGATTGAATAGTGTAATGAGCAACCAAATTATTACTTTATATATACTTGCTTACGTAAATTAGTTAATTCTGACGCATTTTCCTACACATGAATACATAAGGAATAATTTGATACTGAACTCGACGGGTAAAACAACTTTATTATTGTTTATGTATTTCTTACTTTTGATGTTTGTTTTATGTAAATTTATACCTCTAATTACAAAAAGCCTTAACAACATTTTTCATTATTATCTTCCGTTATATAATATCTGTGTGAATTTCAAATTGTTACTATTTTCAAAAATTATGGACGTCTCCTCGTTTTATTAAAAGTATAATTCTAATAATAAAAAAAAAATTAACACAAATCAATACCATAACATATCATTTACCCAATTACATAATAATGTAATAAAAATAACAGTATTATAGATATTTATTTCTCCCTTTTATGTTTTATTTTGTATCTGTCAAATTCATCAAACTAATATGGAATATTTGAATTCACAAAATTTGGGTTTTCCGTTTGTATTAATTACTAATATCAAATGTATATAACAAGCGGTTAACATGTGGTGAGTAATAATTAAAATCCATTTTAACGTTTAACAAAAAAAAAATTATTCTGTGCTATAAGTTTTTTTTAATACAGTGATTTTATAGCCTCTTTCACTCGATGATGTATGATATATTTACCTTAATAAGTCAATTCTAGTTAGGATGGTTAACATATTGCCAATATGTTAGTGTTTTCATCATCGTCATTATACTAGCTTCAATGTCCTTTTAACCTGATCACAGTAATGTATACACGTTACTGTTTGACGCTAGAAATGGGAGTTGCGGTGGTATTTTTCTTTTTTTTTGTCGTGAGGAGATTTAAAGACACCCTTCTTAAAGGGGAAGGTTATTGGGATTTATATCCACTAAAACCCCCTCGGTGGTTATCCTCTGTATAAAGTCGAAGGCCACGGCATCTCCTACTAAATCCAAAGCCTCCCTGCACTATTCATCCCAGGGAGAACTGTTGTCCTCCCCATCATCAAGAGTATGCTACGATAAATTACGAGACCACTTCTCACCTATCGTCCGCCCCAGGCTCACTCTATGGATAGTCCCTCACTATCTTTTCGTTCTTCCTCGCCCTTTTAGTCGCTCTTTACGACCTTAGTGCTATTTTTCCTAGCTCGCAACTACAGGGCGGTGGTACCTAGCTATCTAGGGGCAATCTCCGGGAACAAAAATCTACCATCAGTAAGTTTATAAGAAAATCTTCATCTTCATGTTTCTGTTCTGTGCTTATAAAGCATATTCATCTCAGCTTTGAATAGATTACTGTTTTAATTTCCTATCTGTAATGGCGGAGCGTTTGCTGCGGAAATTGCACCGCACTTTGCCTATTTGTGCTTATCTTAATTAACGACAGAGTTTGAGTTAAACCAAGGCAAATGTCATACTGCTTCTGTTTTTACTAATGAAACTTAATACATAAATTAGCTTACGTTACTTGCAAATTAGTATCAGTGATTGTATCTTAAAACTTAACGAAGAACTAATTTCAGTAATGCACTGTTTAACAAGAGGCAGTAAATAAGAAATGAAAATATTTCTCAAAAAAATAAGAACCTACGAAAATTCACAAAAACTATTGTAATTTTACGTAACATTTACTATAGATTAAAGCTATGTGTAACTTCCGGTTATCTTGATTTTTTTCGTTCGTTCGCTTATGTAGAGTAGGGACTACCGTTTTCTTTTATTTTTGATTTTCTTTTCGTTCTTTTTCTTTATCTTATATGTCATGTTAAATTATATCAATCTTCATTCACTTTTCTATCTTTTATTAATCTTTCATTCTCTTATTTCTTCTTCCACATCGCCACTCAGAATTTCATCTCCACTAAATTTAATTTATTTTATCACTATCTTACTCTGGTTTACATTTCCTTTCTTATATAGCTTTATTATAACTGACACTCTTTGTTTTGTTTACATTAAATTTGTTCATCTCATCCGCCTATTCTTTTAATTTATTTACTATCTCACGTTGTTTATTTGTTTTATTCTTTTTCTATTATTTTCTAATTAAATCCTTTGCAAATTCCAGAAATATGTGGCGACTTCCGTCACCACTCATCACCTTTATCATCTAGTTATTTGAAAGACAACAGTATTGGTGCGTATATAAGGGAAGCACAAAATGAGGTTATAATAAGTAGAATAGTTTGAAACCAAGGTTTAAAATTACGTCCCTATATAAAAAGGTATAGATACAATGTGTGAATAATTGTCTCAATACTGTATCATTGTTCGGTGCTGTGACATGTCCGTTTATTGAGCTGACGTAATGTATAAAAATTTATAAGCTATCTTATTATGGTTTATGGGGAATATCGCAGTTACATGAGTAACGTATAACTATAAATGGTTGAACGTTCCCCAAAAGTCCGACAAAGTTTCGAATGGAAACTTCCAATGTAGTCGTAACTAAAAGTGCTACATACATATTTCATATAGATAACTAGCGAAAAGCAGAATCTGATTTTAAAAGTGAAAATCTGTTTTTACGTTGATCAAAAAAACTGAACTCATTCTTTATTCAGCCACAGATAAATAAATTACTGCGGCTGAACAGTACCCCAATACCCCTCTGAGCAGAGGGGACACGACGAGTAAATAATTCTCGGGTTGTGAAATTTACGAGGTAAAGTAAACGACAGATAATGTTTATTTGGAGTTTAGAAAAGCTCTAGAACTAATTTGTGGTTACTAAAATGGATTCTGGAGAAACGATCTAGTACATGATGTCACTAACCTAAAACTAAAGTTAAAGTTTTCGTAGTGGTAAACCATACTGAAACTATATCATTATCAAACAGCCTGTGGCAGTCCACTGCTGGACATAAGTCGAGAGACCTGTTGAGAAACCAAGGAAACATAACATACAAATTCTTAAAATGAAGTCTTGCAATAATATAACTTTAAATGAAGTTTCTTTGTTAATTCTCAAGGTTTGAGATTTATTTTAATAATTTAATTATTTGTAAGATTATAGAAAGGCAAAACTTGATGTATTCGTCCTTAGTTCTAAAGCGTTTTACAAACAGGAAGAACTATTTTTAAGGAAAAAATAACTAATAACTATAATAAAAGGAATATTACTTGACATATTGCATTAAATAATTAAGTTTATTCGTTAGGTTAACAACTAATTTATATTTGAAATACAAAATTTAATAGCTGGTTACATAAAATGTTTTTCAAATTATTACAGATTTTTGTAGTGATTGCAAGTTTAGAATGTCATGTAATGAAAATAGAAAATTCTTTGGATTTAACTGAAAGTGGCAAAAAAGTAAGTAGTGGAGTTATTGAAGAAACTAAAGTTAAAGGAAACGATGATAACGCAGAAAGATCGATTGAAATAAAATCGGTTCATGAACAACTAAGACTTCATACAGATGCACCAAACTATGACAACGAAATAAACTTTGACAATAATAATGGAAAATTTTATAATAATTTGCCAATGATAATTGATGAATTTATAAAGATAACCCCGGGATCTGAAGACAAATCTGAAGAGACTGTAAGCAAACATGTGAAACGAGATGTTAATTTTGAAAACAGTACAAGGGTGAATCAAATGATTATCAATTACAGTTTGTGTTCTGAAGGTTATGTACGAATCGGACGAAACTGTTTTCCCTTTGATGGCGACCTTTACAAAATGTTTCAGAGAACATAGAAGATCCCCAATTATAATCTTTTGAGACGAAATCATGTTATATATATCTAATGTCTAATATTTTCCTGATTTCGGTCTAATTCGTAATTATGTTAACTGCCTACTATTAAACATATGTGCTTTTATCTTCATTATTGCTGTTTTACTTTGATAATATAACTTTATTTTTTTTTCCCATGGAAGAGAGAATTGATATTTTCAAGGTCTAAAGAAGGAATAATCTAAGGGATAGGGTAGTTGGCTTTGTAGGTGTGACATTAGCCAAGATACTCTTTATCTGTTTGAAGAGTTCTGTGGTCAATATTGGCTATTTTGTTAAAATGATAATGATTGTAAAATTTTTACTGTATGAATAAAATTTTCATTATAATCATAAGTCAATAGCCATCCACTGTTGGACAGAAGCTTCCCCCAATAACTAAGAGGTTTGGACCATCTCCCACCACGCTGGCCTAATGTGAGTTATTGGGAAGACAGAGCCTCGTTTATTGACAAGCAAAGTGCAACACAGGTGGGTGAGGTTGGCTTAAGTCAAGTGAGTTGTAAGACCTCTTACACTCACTTATAAGGATAATTTTACCACATAACAAAAAAGGAGAGCTTATCTTTTCGTATGTATATTGAGAGCAGCCATTAACACGTGGCAAGAACTGACCACTTTATCAAAATGTTGTAATCGAGAAGCATATATCCTTCCTGAAATTTCCTTTTCTAGATTAATAAGTAACAAATATAAAATTTTGTGTTTTCATTAAAGCCAACATTAATTGAAAATAATACTTATCTTCAGTAAAAAAGGCTTGGTGTGTTTGAGTGAACCCTTTTTTTTGTAAGTTGACTGTACATGTGATACTTCTTTACTAACAAATGAGTTATACAGGATAACCGGTTAATTACATTTCCTATATTTTAGTTTTATTAACGTGGAAGTTACGTCGCCGGCACTTATAATAAATAAAGTCATACGTCCGGTGGGAAAACCCATACAACTATGTTTTAAATGTCAACAAAAACAGCTAAGCATCATTTTTATGTACTAATAAATGATTAACTGATGTATTATGTACAGGAAACTATAAATAACCTTATGATTAAAAATCATTATTATTAATGATTTTTAGTACTGAAAATTTTTGAATAAATAAAACTTATCAAACCAGTTAACCCTACTCACAAGTAATTCCGAAATTCACAAATTATCGGTAGCTATTTCTTGTAGGTGTGTAACAATTTGTTTTACCTGGTTGTTCCAGGAGCTTATCAGTTTCTCTACGATATTTTCCATCACGTTAAAATCGGTGGGGATAGAACACGCGCCTGTTCGAAAAATTCTTTTACATTTTAGTTAGGAAATTTAATTAATCCGAATCATCATCTTCAACAGCCTACGGCAGTCCTCTGTACCCAAGGAACTTCACTTATCTCGTTAGTCAGCTATATACATCCAGTTGCTGCAGGCCTCGGAATACTATGTCGGTGACTTGATACTCTTACGGATTACTCTGAATCATTACACATAAATTTAGATTTGCTCATTTTAAATACTTATTCCACGTAACGGGAAAATTTAAACGATACGCCACATTGTTAGTGTGCAGCTTTATAAGCCGTTGTTACAGTATTAGTTTAATTAAAACAGCCAGTAAAACGAAACAGTTAGCATCTATTACAAAGTTTTCAATATCGTCCATATAATGGTTTCGATAGCTCAATTATATTTTAAATTTACGTTTTGTTTACCGCTTATAATTAGTTTAGAATGTCAACTGATCAATACCAAAAATTATCATGATACGGATGTTACAATTGCTACAGAACATGTGAATAAAGATGTTGATTTAAAACCTTACAATGATACTACTGATAGTGGTGATAAAGGAAATTTACAAGAAAATATAACAGAAGCAGAAAGTTACGACGATGTCTTCGCGAGATTTCTCGAAAAATTAGAAACTTTTGTACTGTCATCGAGTGATATACCTGATGGTTCCACCAAGGAATGCGAGGATAGCTTAAATGACAAAACATCAACCCCCGGAAAAGAAGAAGACAATTCTGTATCACCGTGTTTAATAAACCGTGTGGGAATCATTGTTGGACCATGTCCCGTAGGATTTATACGAGTAGGACCATATTGTATGCCAAATAGTGGTTAAATGTAAAAAAAATTATGAAACTAGATGAAACTGAATGTAAAAATTAGTTTAGTGAATATATCAATGAGTTGTGATTTAAAGAATAATTAATTAACATTGCATTAGATCTATTAAAACTAAACTTGATCCTAGTGAAAGAGTGAATAAAATGCCTTTTAAGGTTTGATACCCTAACTCTTGATATAAAAGTGGATTGTAAGCAAAAACAAGAGTGAAGAATGTGCAGCGTTAAATTCTTTTAAAAAAATAAATAAAAACAACTGTGTCTTTGCTATTTTATTTATCTGTATGATTTAACTACATAAATAAACGTTTTTTTGTTTGTAAAATTTTATTTATGTTTGCATACATACTTACCATATAATATAAAATCGCAGTAGAGATATTCTTTCTGGAATTATATTACTTCTGTAAACAAAGAAAGGGAATTGCTTGAATTGTTCCAAATAGTTCACTCGAAAAATTACTATACACTATAAGTGGAACATTTATGACAAGATCCAATAATATATGTCACGAACTTTATGTAAAAATGGACGTAGAAATTTATTTAATAAGTATTTTCTATATATTTAAAGTGTTTGTATACTTTCCTTACAAGTGCTTTATTCTTTCTTCGTCTCTGTTGTTTGTATATACAAATAACAGTGAAGAAAAACATCATGAGGAAAGTGGCATATGCCAAAAATAACAGTAGATGCCTTGTTAAAAGCTAAATCAAAAGAAATATTTTCGCGCCCAATTCTTCATTGTTAGTTTATAATTGTTTGAAAAAAAGAAAAGATTCCATATATTATATTAATTGAAAGAAATCAACTTTTAATATTGCTACCATTAATCATCTTTGCTGGTTTATTGTTAAGATAATCCTAGTCTTTGAAAAATTACTTTGTCCACTTTTGGCAGTTGTTGCTTGACAAAAGTTTTGGATATAAGACAGTGTAGCCGCTGCGCAATAAAGGCGACTAAATCTTTTATTTATCAACATTATCTCAAATGATGTACGTCCACAGCTGGATAAAGTTCTTTTGTACAATTTGATAAAGCAAGGTCCTATGCATCATTATCTTAAAATATGGCGGAATTTATCCTGCGAAATTCGCATGGAGTCCAGTTATAAATATTGTGAGACCAAAGGAAGAACGTATTATTTTCAATATTCCCTCATTTTACGCCTACTAAAACAGCATGTTCATTCTTTGTTACAGGTATAAAAAGTTTGTGTACTGATAGGCGCTTGTGAATGACGGGTCTAAATCTAGATCTTTACATTATCTGGAATATGTCCGCTACTGAATATAAATCTAGATAAAGTATTTGTACATCAATGTATAATCAAACATAACTAGTTGAGTATTATTCATCATCAATTAAATTATTACCGTTTGTTATATATTTGTTATATATACATATTTATGTATTCACGTGAAAATTATCAATTATCATTTGTATTTAAGTATTGAAACTTAGTTTTTTTTTTAATTTTCTTCTGAATGCAAATTATTTTATCTATTTTAATATTTATGCATGCGGTACTTATGTTGACGAGATGTTGCTTAGGTATTAAAAATTTTATGTAATTTAAGTTAACATTTGTTTTATACAAAGGATCTTTATTTAAATGTGTTCTTGGACTGTGTTGGATGGGTGATACTTTTGTTAGACCATAGACTAGTGTTTCCCAACCTTCTTGGTCCTATGTCCCACTTTTGAGTAAATAATTTTTTACTGACGACTTCGGACCTTGTGATATTTATCTGATGCCCCTCAAAAACAAAAAAAGTACAAAATGAAATTTATTATATCAGTTATTTTTCTTAAAAAAGTTTCAGTTTGCTCCCCCTGAAAACAAAATTGCCCCATTGTGGGGCCCTGCGCCCCACCTTGGCAAACATTGCCATAGGCTAGTAAGTGCAATAACTTCACATGATGTTAGGTGACAATTAGACTGTTGTCAATGAAAGGCGCTCGATCAAAATTACCACCAACCTAACTGACTAACTAAATTAAATATTATGTAGATTTTAAGAATATTATATACTACACTAGTCGAATTTGCCGCCGTTATCGCGCAAGCTTGTAACATCGACTGGATGTGTATCTGCTTTAGTAGTAAATGACAAATCTCCAGTTGCCTTGTTTTCTACATTATTTAACTCTTTCTTTTCATACGTTGCTATTTTATTGTTGTTATTCAATTTTGTGTAAGGTTTTTTTGCGTACTGAGTTACAATTTCTACGATAATATTATTTGGATCGTCTGCTTTTACTGCTATTTCTATCACACGGAACTCCATATATATTATAAGCACTAAACAGATTGCGAAATTGAAATTGGTTGGAAGTCATTTTCGGAGATAAAAAATACATAGGATAACTGGCAGACTTTTTTGTTGGATACAGTTTGTTATCCTGCGGTGCTGCTAATCATCATAAACTGCGAAAGGAATTATTCATGAGCCGTTTCAATTCACTGGGGGCATGCAAAATACTCTTATATATTTTTTTAGGCCTTGTGAACGTCAACACCATTACGGTGGTTCTAGTTAGATAGCATAATTTAATAGATTTTTTAAAAATTACATTTGACTTCAATTTGATTTGGTTTGTGACAATTGGGCAATGGATGATGAAGCGTGCTCTCATATGTACAGTAATGCTGTTGGACGATTTGAGGGTAGTAACAAAAGGTTTTATCGCTTTTTTATAAATGATGATACAATTATTGGTAATCATTTACTCAAGGTGTAAGGAGTCGCAATAACTCACGGCACCCAAGCCATCTTCACCTGCTCGTGGTACAACCTGCTGATCAATAAACGAGGCTCTGGCTCTCAATCAACCCGCATTGAACCAGCGTGATGGGAGATGGCCTAAATTCCTCCATTATTAGGGGACGTCTATCGGCTGATAATGATGAAGAAGAAGAATTAACTCTCGGTAAAGAACGTTAACATTTGATTATTTAACATTCGCCTGTATTAATACGACAAGTTTCAGATCATATTCCTTTTCCTTTCCATCCCTTTCCCAAAAGTTAATGATGATTATTTTTTACAGAATATGTATGTTATATCTATGTTTATAAGTTATTTACAAATATTTGCTTAGTTCCGGCAGATTTCTGACAGATAAAATATATGTGAAACAATTTCCCTTTTTTATAAAAGGTATTGTCCCCAAAGGAATTGGTAACAGCAACGCTCGGATGAAGGGAAAGTTAATAATTTAGTTTACGATCGGTTCGTCCGCGTGAAGAATGAAATTACTTCCCGAGAGCTGAATACCTGATCCCGAGAACCTTACGAGCTTTTTAACATCACAAGCTCAGGAAGTTATCTAAACATGTAAAGTTTTGATGATGATAGGGTTTTTGAGCTAAGATTGGAAAAGATTAAATAACATCCGCATAGTGTAAATCTGTCGTTAATAAAATATTGATAATTATTGCCTTATGAGAAGCAGAGTATTTTCGAACGAGGTCCTTTGTTATTGGCATCAATTCAACTTTAGATGATGTGCAGTTGAAATCAACTGTCTATTGTCGTTAAAAAAGTGTAATTTCTGTACAAAGAGAGGAGAAGGACGTTCATCTGATGATAAGCCAACAGCAGTACTTTCATAAAAGTAAGGCTACGGTTAGGATTTTTTTAAAGCTGTGTTGGCTTCAATTTAGTATTCAGAGGAGAGGGATGCGTAATAAAAAATAATATTGTCAACAATGAGTATATTAAATAAATAATAACAATTAATAAGTCTTTCATCTCTACATTATTTTAAAGTTAAAGTTTACTTGTCGGCTGGCAAACAGAATCGTCCTCTTCGTATAAATCCAGCAGGACAGAATCCAACCTGTATCCCACTTCGCGATTCAAATCTGGGAACTGGCTCTGGTTTATCTTTTAGGTCCTCGTTGGAAGGCGATTGCATGTTAGATATATCTTCAGAGTCTTCGAACAGATTATCGGGTAACTCGAACTTTCCGTCGTTATCGCGCAAACTTGTCACATCGACTGGATGTTTATCTGCATCAGTAGTAGATGACAAACCTTCAATTGCTTTATTTTCTACATCATTTAACTCTTTCTTTTCCGATGTTGCTATTTCATAGTCGTCATTGAATTTTGAGTGAGCTTTTTTTTTCGCGTGCTTGATTACAATTTTAACGATAATATCATTTGAATCGTCAGCGTCTTCTACAATTTTTATCACACGACACTCTAAACTTACTAGAAGCACTAAACATATTGCGAACTTGAAACAGGTTGTAGCGTTAGACGCCATTTTTGTAGACACGAAATGCTTGGGAGACAATTTTGTGTGTCCACTGGCCCGTTGCGAAGACGGTTTTGATTGTAAGGTATAAGTTGCAGCTTGTTTTATACTGCTTGTTGTTCGAGGCAAAAGCTTTAATTTTGTTGCGAGTTTCCCTATTACGCAAGCGTGAATCGCCGGGAGGGGGAAGGGGGGGGGGGG
>DWLS01002258.1:0-18620 GCA_018246255.1 Pachliopta kotzebuea
CCCCCCCCCCCCCCCCCCCCCCCCCGCGCGCGCGCCCCCCGGCGTCGCAACGACCACTAAATTATTATATATTAATACAAAAAAAACTACAAAACAGTAAAATTTAAAATCACTTAATTTTGAGTACCAACGAAGAAGTGAACTGTTAAGCTCGCTCCGGCTTTCACAGGAATATATGTTATTATGATTGCAGATGTGTATTATGAATATGGTGGATAGGTAGATGAGTTAGTAGAACCCCTACCACTAAATAACCTAATCAATATGTAGTAGTAATCAAACCTGGGACTTCCATATTACACGGTAAATGCTTAGTATAGCTTTTGATGGCAATTGCCAATGCAGTGATTACGATCGATTTCACAGTAAACAGTTGTAAAGTTTCGATGTGTGTATCATTCCCTAAGTCCCACACAACTCACGTGTTATCCGAGGTATTCCCACGCGTGGGTACACCGAGGGCTCGTTACGGGAACTAACCCGCGACAAGAGCCTCAAAGTGACTCCTTTTAATTTTCCACCCCAACGGCCCCGGTGCAATTCAAAGAGCAAATTTATACTTGTACCCTCTACCGGGGGCCGCGGAGGTGCACACATCCCCCGTGGGTCCGATTCGACCCATTTGTATGTACAACAACATATACCCTAATGAGAGTACCGACTGTTTAATTGTTAAATATAGATCGTATTTCTAAATACATAACTTCCATTCTTTTTAAAAATTATCAATACATACTTTTCTTCTCTTTCTTCTTCATCAGCAGATCGACGTCCACTGCTGGACATGGGCGTGCTGCGTAAAACATTTTCTACTTCAATATGAGTAGGGTAATAAGAGGTCCACTCAACACTTCAAAGTATGTAAGGGGTCTCATACAACAACCCACGGGACCTAAAGTAGACTTTACCTGTTCGCGGTGCAGCCTGATAATTAACAAACGAGGCCCTGGCTTCCTACTAATCCCACATTCTCAAGGCCAAATTCTCTCACTATTGTCGTAGGCCTGTGTCCCAGCAGTGGACGTCTATCGACTGATGAAGAACGACATGAGTATTGTATAGCAAGGGGATATAGCTCAGTTCGCGAGTTGGCTTAAGATCTCTATAATCGATTTCGTTTAGACTGAAATGATAATACGATAAAGACTTAGATTTCTAGATAAGAAGCTTAGTTCATAATAGAGGCGTTGTTTAAGATATTTCTAAGCAAAACTTATTGTCTCGTGATATAACTTGTTCGTATTGATGAAGGTCTAAGTAAGTCTTCCATTTACCTTTCCTTCAAAAATAGGTTTTGAAATGTTTGTTCTGCCGCGTTACTACAACTTGAAAATAATATTTTTACGTACACTTAAGTGTTACTTATTTCTAAGTAGAACGTCTGTGGTGTTTGTGTTCTTAAAACTTGACTCTCCAAGTATCTTATTGTATGAAATCTGAGAAATGTGACGAGTTATTAAACATTACCAATACATCCATTCCATCCAATTCATGCATTTCCATTTAATCCTCTCGGTGACAAGAACTACTTAAGTATCGTTTAGTACTTAAGTATTATTTGTTATTTTAATGTGAAAAGTGTTTACTGAGAATTATACTTAGGAAAGATTTTATTGGAAATCTGTATAAGCTTTGGTAGCTGGTACTGTATGTATTTAAGTCTAGACTACATGAAGGATTAGACCTTAAATATTTACTTATTTGTTATGCACTAATAGTCTACTTGACCTTAATTTCATCAGTTAAGTGACCATAAAGCCGAAGATAAAGGAAGTGTACGAGTAAAGAATGTTCTGGACATGATATGTTGATATTAGTATAGTAGGATATTTCTATAGTAGTAGCTAGATAGCCTTCGGATTTGATAACAGGATATGGATCAGGAATCGAACCTGTTAAATCTATTATAACATCCTCAATATTCCCATCTTTGGGATGATCAATTTTTTGTGTCGGATCTGGTATAAATAACGTATTAATATAATGATTTGATGCGTTGCGTAGCGTGAACACGGGCTCAAAGGGAACGTAATATGAAAATACGTAATACCCACTGATGGGTTCATGGTTTGTTGGATTTGTTTATGAAGTTGTTGAGAATTACTATCCCCTGAGGGGTGTGGGGGAAAGAGGGGGAGGTCAGGGGAGAGGACGGTTGACCCTTGCAAATATCAATGTTGTTATCGACCGGTGACCCCGTCTACTATTTATACATTCACCAAACTGAACGTTAATTGCTACGGGAGATAATAATCTGGGAACCGTTTGATGATATATGAAAACAGTTTATTATTATAATCTATATACAGTGATAGTACATATTATTAGATGACACAACATTGTATACGTAAACGTCTGATCAGAGCTTTCGCTAGGATCCGTGTGAAATATTAAACTATGGAGATAATAAGTTTAATATAGAAAAACAACTTGTACAGAACAAAACATAGGATACTTAAGATTTTAGCTCTTTTTTCTCGGGTGATGTAGATACCGAAGATGATATAGATGTAGATGCTGAAGATTTCAGCTCAGTTACGGAGAAGCCTTTCATACCCAGCTTGATTATTCATCAATTACAAGACTATTTTCATCACTTTTTGTAAACAATAATACTAGAACAATGTAAAATGATAAGCTATTGATTTTAAACTTGACAGTCTAGGTAGGTATTACTGTATCTCCTATTACTAGTAAGTAGTAATGTGCAAACATTACTGTGTTCCGGTTTGAAGGGTGGTGTATAATAGTGAAATTACTGTGGTAATGAGTAATGTGGTGCTGTGTATCATTTTAACCAGTGCATTGGTATGGGCAAGCGTATCACTTACTATCAGGTGAACACGTTGCTTGTCTCGTCGATTTAAAAAATACTAATATGTCATCTTTACTATGTTGTAGTTTGAAGGGTGTTGTATGTTAATAAAATTACTGCGGTAATGAGACTTAATATATAACGTTTCAAGGCGACGTACGTAATGTGGTGCTGTGTAGCATTTTAACCAGTGCATTGTTATGGGCAAGTGTATCACTTACATTCAGGTGAACACGTTGCTTGTCTCGTCGATTTAAAAAATACTAATATGTCATCTTTACTATGTTGTAGTTTGAAGGGTGTTGTATGTTAATAAAATTACTGCGGTAATGAGACTTAATATATAACGTTTCAAGGCGACGTACGTAATGTGGTGCTGTGTAGCATTTTAACCAGTGCATTGTTATGGGCAAGTGTATCACTTACATTCAGGTGAACACGTTGCTTGTCTCGTCGATTTAAAAAATACTAATATGTCATCTTTACTATGTTGTAGTTTGAAGGATGTGGTATGTTAGTAAAATTACTGGGGTATTGAGACTTAACATCTAACGTATCAAGGCGTAGAACGCAATGTGTTTTGCTAAGATAGTATATCTTAACCAGCATCATATTATAAACAAACGTATCACGTATCATCAGGTGAACACTTTGCTCGTCTCGTCGCCTTACAATAAAAAAAAAATTGTTGGTTAATGGTAAAGGTACATATAAAAAAGTAGTATGTTCTGTCTGTCTCCGGCGCGCGGGACCGGCTGCAGCGCTCGAGCGGACCGCCTCTGTATGCATTTAAATCGAATATTACAGTATGTAAGTTTAACCAGTTATATTCTGTACTAGTTTACTGTAATGTTACTGTTTGATAGTTGAGTTACACGCTTCATAAATCTGCTGTGAATGAGCCGGATTCTCATCTTCATAAATCTGAAGTTGACGTCGGAGTGCACTTTACAATATTAGCTGCCATCGATTTGAAATAGACATGTCTGAATATTTACTGCATAACGGTTGATATGCAGTTAATATATTTTTAGCCTTTTTTATCACTTATCTTTATGTGATGTTAGCTTATTTATTCATTTATTCAAGTGATCGTTTCATTGAAAAAATAAGCTTTGCTGGTAAAGCAATTTACATAGCTTTTGATAGTTATATTTCTAAATATTCATTTAAACTGTTAAAACATTGACTAAAAATAATTTTAAGTGATTGTTAAATATTCGGGGGTCGTACAGATTTATTATGGAGTTAAGAAGATGGTTCTAGATTTTAATAGTCACATGATGAGAGTTGGATGAGACGAGTTTTAATTTTGAAAAAGGCATTTTATGTTGATTTTGCTTACGATAATTTCATTTGATTATAGTTGTAGATTTTAGTGAGTATAAATATTTATATTTCCAGATGAATTTACACGATTTATATATACACAGAAAAGACAGTTAAAATTTGATGTTCTATGGAATACGGTTTGAAAGATTTTATTTGTTGTATATTAACAATGGTTCTGATTAATTTCTTTTGTAGAATAGATATTTTGTCAATATCACTACTATTTCCCTATAAAACTAAGGCATAACATAAGCATACTAGTAATATGCTGTGAGAGCTGTGTGTTGGTCTGTTACTTTAGCTCTTGGAAAGCATAGATAGAAGATGATAAGTTTGTTATTAATTTTTGAATGTAGTATTCGTAGTTCATATTACAGTTCAGGTCTACACCTTACAAGGTGGCAAAACTGATATTGTCCAATTTTGTGTTAACGTATTTATAATATATATAGGAAGAGCTGCTTTTTTGTATAGTTTAAATGAAATGATTTTTAATTTGTCGGTTATAAAAATAGCTTACATTTAACCCTATTCATATATATACAACGTAAAGAAAACTACCGTATATATATACATATATATTTCACGCTCGTCTTTAACGAATTCGCTTACTTACCCTTGCCGGTGTTTCGTGATTTATACGGCACTTAAAAAAAAATCTCTCCACTGTCTGTCGCCTCCGCTGTACAGTTAATTCCTCAACAGCCGTGATATATGACGCTTAAACCTTTCATATTTTCGTGAAAATGCGTAGAGGGAAAGAAGTTTAATTCGTAGAGAGAGTAAAATATCCTCTGCTTCTATAACAGCTACATCTGTTATCAAAGAGAGGTTTTTCGTTTGGCCAAGACATGAGAGACGTTCATATGATAGCGAGCGTTCACAGCACTAACTTGCGCTCGTCGCCTGAAAGATGTTAAGTTTCGTTACCTTAGTAATTTAACTGACATACAGAATCCTTCAAACAACACAGTAATGTTTGCACATTACTATTTGGCAGTAGAAAAAGGAACTGCTGTGATACCTAGACGGTCTCCGGCAAAAAGAACCTCAAGTAAATCCCGTTTAAGAATATATCTGTTTGAAAGAGTTCCGCAATAATTGTGTAAACATATTAAGCTGCAGCTCCTTTCTGAGAGAAAGAAAGGTAAATGTTTTATTTAGACTGCTTGAAAATATACAAAAACAATAATAAAATCAAAAACAATTACAATAGGCAGCTGAACAGGGTTAAAAAGCTCCTGCAGTTAGCAGAAGCGCTGATAATATCTTCTTCCGTTCTTTGGCCAGAAGGCAATAGAGTTTATGAATAAATTCCATCAAAGACTACAACGCCTTAACTGGAACAATAAATTCGCTGCTCGCCACCGAAAATGTTAATCGAGAAATTTTCCTACCACTAAGTGCTGAAACTGTGCCGTGGGCTTTGGCGAACTTTGGGAATTTAATAATTAAAGTATTTACACAGAGCTAACTTAACGTATAAGCTGTGTTTCATCCCAGATATAACAAGAGTGTAGTTTGAAATTTAAACCTAATAAGTTGCATGGCAGAGTGATATTATTAAACAGCAGTTAGCCAACATCTAGTTGGAGAGTGCTAACAAAACGTAAGGAAAGAATATAAGAACAGGACACTAGAACATAAGAGCAGGATTGTAAATAAGATAACAAATAGATTGTTAATAAGTTTAAAACAAGAAAAATGTATTAGGGAAAAGAAGAAACTAATCAATAATAAAGAGTCTGGTCTTTCTGATTTAAGCTGACGAATCAAACAAGGAATTAGAATGGTAAGAAAGAATGACGAATGGAAGAAGAGTGAAGGAATAATAAATAAAAGATGTAAAGAGCCTTGGCTCACACTTACCAAGGGACAGAGGATTTAAAAAAAAGCTAGTAAGAAAGGTTGTTATTAGTAGTAAAATTTGTAGTTAATATCTAATGCTTTAAGTTAAGTAAAATTGCAGTGTACAAATCCTTAATAGTGCTGTGTAGTGTTTACAAGTCCAACTCATCACATCTCTTGATGCCAATGATCTAAATGCAAAAAATGTAAAAAACCGCATCCACACAGAGCTAAACTAAGCAGCTTCCAAGTTAAGTTTACAGCTAATTACTTAAGTTACACCGGAAGTGCACTCGTAGCGAGAATCAAAATTATTTGATGCAGCAAAGAAAATATTCATTTATATTTTAATTACTTTTCAGTTGAAAGGTGAAATGGGAAATGGAGTTGGTTTTCTTCGCTTTCCCACTGAACGTACTCAACTCGATTTGAGTGGTTTGGCGAATGAATACTTAACCGACGATGAGCGGGGGGTCCTCAGGTAAACGATGGTCTTTTAAGGACCCATGCAAGCCTTACTTACTCGTGGTGCAGCTTACTAACTAACAAACGGGGCTCTGATTCTACACGCTTGGGATCTGTATGGTGGGAGACTACCCAAATCCCCCACATCATTGAGAGAACTTACACTAGAAGTGGATAGCTATCCGCTCATGATGATAACGATGATTCTATATCGCTGAATTAATTAATGCTGTTCTTTATATTTATACTAGTTACAGCGATCGGAACACAGTAATGTATGCACTGTTTGGCTGCAGAAGTGAATGCTGCAGTGTTGCAGCTATCTAGATTGTCTCCAATAACAAGGTCTACCACCAACATTACTGCAGAGTGTATGTGGAAAGTGTGTCAGTGTGCCTACTTATCCGAACTGTGACGGCAGTCACTTCCCCCTTCTCCCCTCGTTAAGTCTGTTTGTTTTGAATCTTGTTACCCGGTAACATCTCGTTTCGTTCCTCGCTCATGTCCATAAAAATACAGACAGACAACACGCGAGGCTGTGTTCGTTTCGTGCGCTTAGTTGCTCCGAAAATATTGGGAGGGTGGAAAATCTACAATACAAACGGGAGGAGGGAGGAGCTTACATACACTGTTTATGTAGAATATAATTTGAGGTCCCTAATGTTGGAGACCAGGATATTCAAAGATCTTATTCTGATGAAAGATTTAACTTGATTAAATTTCTATGTTGTTCGATAACACATAACTTACAAATACCCATTTCTTTGTTGTTTGTTAATAGTCTCTATATTGGTTGCTGGCTTTGCTCTAAATATTTCAGGATATATTACCATACAAATATAAGAATTAATCTAAGTTATTACTAATGTTATTAAGAATATATTGTTGTGTATATCTTCTATAATTTATAACTGCTGCTTTCACTAACTTACACTGGAGACACTGTAACTTTATGAGTGAATTCCATTCAAGTCCGATTCGTTGATTGACTCCTATTGAGAACTCGTACTTTCAGTTTAAATCTCTTTATAAAATGAGAATTTGTGGTGATATTTGTTTTGCTGTTTTAAAGGAAGCATTGGGGGTTATGGTTAAGGTCGTTAAGATATGTAAAGAAAAATAGGTTGTTGTTAACAAACATACAACATTAATTACCATCGGTGCAGTTATGAAACGTTGCACAAAGCGAACTCGCTCCAGTCCGACACACAGCTCTAAACGTTATACATTTTTAATCTGTCGGAGTGTACAGTTCACTCCGACAGGATTGTTGTTTGTGCTGCTCCCATGAAATTTAGTTCTTTTGCTTTTGATAAAATTTCAAACAACTTTAGCAGCGATCGCGGGCTGTTGTTTAACGTTGGAACGGAACTTTCGCGCGTATGACTCGGTATGTTCCTCGATTGTTGAATACGCGCATATCGATTATCCTGTATTCTTTACACCTGCGCTGTTGTACTGAAATAGTTGTAGCTCCTATTTATTTTTTAATTTTTTTTTTTATTTAAAAAACTTTATCGCAACACCTTGAAATAGGGTACAATAGGCGGACTTAATGCCTACAGGCATTCTGTAACAGTCAACCTAGGAGGTGGGAGATAATGTGGTAGGTGAAGTGTGAAGGATATGTTTAACCGGAATAATACCGTCATTATTAGATACAAACATATACTTATACAAATAAATACAGAAGGAGGTATAGACAAATATATACAAAAATATGAAAGTACATAAATAAGTAAAATATATAAGACAAACTACTCCTGTGATTCCAAAAAGTACCCTTTCACCAGTCTCCTGAAAACTTCTTTGTTTGGAGCTCTTCTAATATTGACAAGCGAGGAGTTCCAGAGTCGTGCTGCCTGAACAGTAAAGGAGTCCTTTTTTATTATTAAACAACACTACAAGATCAACAAGTTAACCTGATGGCAAGTGACACCCCACAACATGACACTGGTCTTTACCAGTATACACAGCATTACATTGAACTCATCGCCTTGATACATAAGGTATTAAATATCGTTACCCCAGTAAATTCACTATCAAACAGCATTCTTCAAACTGTAACATAGTAATATCTGCACAGTGCTGTATGTTCTCTGCAATAGAAGCTGCGGTGCGGCTCTTATTGTAGCTGAGAAAGAGTACAGACATTATTGTGTTTTGGTTTTATGGGTGCTGTATAATAGCGAAATTACTGGGGTAACGAGATTTAATACCTTATGTATCAAAACGACGAGTTAAATGTGGTATATCATCTTTACAAGTGTCATGTTGTGAGCAAGTTTATGTTTTATCATCAAGTGAACACATTGATCGTCTCATCACCTCGTCGGTTAAAGAAAAGCTTCAACTACGAGTTGGTAATAAATGGACCCAACTGATACCTGTCCTGCTGTGTATTAGCTATTAGAGATTCCCATCGTTCTTCACAATCGTTGCCAATCGCAAGTTACTCGTCTCCGCCGGATGAGGATCTGCGGCGAGGGTCGGAGCGCGGGGAGACTCATCCCGCATGGACGTCGACGAGTTTCTAAAATCTTTTTCTTCTTCACTTCACAATTTCTTTCAGCTTTAAGTTTCTTAAGGCGAAATAATTTCACTTCGCATTCTGTCCTTAATTTTTTTTTCCGTTGTGTAATTAAAAGTTTGTCCTCGCGCTCTGCGGGTGGGAACTTTTGGTGTGTGATTCTTGTTGCTCAAGTTTGCGCGGTATAATTGATTTGGCTTGAATTTATGTAATTCATCATCATTATCATGAACCGTTACGTCCATTGCTGGACGTAGGCCTCTCTTAATAATCGAGGATTTTGGGTAGACTTCCACTACGCTAGCCTAACCTAGCTAGGATTAATAGGGAGCGTTTATTGATTAACAAGCGGCGAACAGGTGAAGTTGGCTTTTGTCCTGTTGTGTGGGACCTCTTACACCCCTTTATGTAATTGTTTATATGTATTGATTTAATTATTGTTCATAGTATTATATTTTATAAAATAATCAACATTTTTTATGTTTAATTTTACAAGAGAAACGGAAGTGAATCGATTGTTCAGAATATTCAAGCTCTTATATGTTAATATTGCTATAGTGTTAGATTTACGATGTGAGAATGGCAGTTAGCATGGCAGATTTGGACAAACTATCATTTATCAAACCTATGCAATAAACTACCACCACGGAGTCTGTAAAATCGTTACTGGATATTATATCATCAGGACTGACGGCCGATGGAGCAGTGAGGTACTCGAGTTGATGACTGAGACCTTAACTGCCAAGTATTTCAAAAGTATTATAAGGTGTTTAAATATTCTATAATCGCTTACAAAGCCTTAGAATAAAGAATATAAATTAAAATGAATGTTGCTAGAACTGAATAAAGAAATTGGTCTACATTCATTAAGCGAGACGTTTGCTAGAAAGGAATGGGATAATTTATATATAGATGATAGAATAAATGAGAGAAGCGAAACTAGAATGAAATAGGAATAATAGCGCGAATATAGTAAATAAGAAATGTGATTATTCCTTGGCCCAAAATAACCAAGGAAGGAAGAAGCATTAAAAAAAAGGCTTACAGTGACAGCTGTGTACCGGTAAACGTAGTGATAGAAGGTATCCTGTAAAGTTGATCGATGATCTGGTGAAGATTGCGGAAAGTTGCAGTCAAAGCAGATTCATTTGTCGTGGAGATCATTGAGGGAGGTATATGCCCAGCAGTGGGCGTTATCCGTCTGACAATCACAGTACCATCAGTCTGATAAACATATATTACAGAACGTCAACCTCCTCCAAAGACTTCCGCAACTCTTTGCCTGGTGATTACTTAGTATATAACATACAAACAGACGGCTACTGATTGCAATTTTATTTCTATATAAAAGAACATATATATATTCATTCACATGTTACTATCTTTTTGTTAACTTCAGAATGGCGTATATATATGTCGGCGCGAAACACAGTAAACAACTATGAATCATCGGTTTGCGTAGCACCTGCACCCCTCACCCCTACACGCGCTACACTCCGCCTACCTATAAAAGTTGCCTGTTTCCCCCTCCCGAGTTCAAAAGCGAGCGAGCCGTTGTTGGAGTCGGAACTCGTCTCCAGCGAATCTTATTACGCATTGAATTCTTTATTTATTCTCCTCTTTTAATATATCTGCTCACCCAACATATATGTAATACTAGAAAAAAGGAATAAGTTGATACAGCCTCAGTCTAGGCTAATCATGATAAATAACTCATTCGTAGAATGTGGGCTATTACAAGAATACCAGATCATATCTTGATTTTTGTAGTAATGAAATAAAAAAAAAATTAAAAGGTAAGTGATGTAAGCTTATTAACAGTTAAGTTATAACTTAAATGATCTAACATCAGGTACAAGTTGATGTAGTAACAATCATTGTTAATATCATTTTAAAAAGACTGCTGAGTTTGTTGCGGCGTTTCTTCTCTCATAGATTTTTGTAAGTGGTGGTAGACGAATAGATGCTCAAAAAGTATACTTTGGGGTCTATTTTGAATATATGAATTTGAGTTTTGATTTTTAACATAGTAATGCATACGTTTGAATAGAAAGCCGCGAGCGATGCACGTAGCGATAACATAATAATTTGCAGCCGCGGGCGAATGCCGATAATGTACCGGCGGTCTCGCGGTCTCCTCCCGGTCCGGACCGGCGGTATTTCAGTTATCTGACACGCTGATAACGCATTTCTAGAACACATAACATAGATTTTACTAGTGAAATTACTGGGGGTAACGAGACTTAACAAATTACGTCTGAAAGCGACGTGCATACAGCGCTGTATTTTTAACCAGTATATCTATCGCTGTATCTTTAACCAGCAGTATATTATGAGCAGGCATATCACTTCAGGTGAACGCCTTACTTTTCTAGTCAAATAAAAAGTAAGGTTAATTGTTGTGAACATTAACAGGTTGTAGTAAGAAATAATAAAGCAGAAAACTGGAGACAGATGTAGCTATGATTTATAATAATTTGTTTACAAAATAATATATATACATAAGAACAATAATATTTAGATATATATTCGACTTGGTGACGAGACGAGCAAGGAGTTCACCTGATTGTAAGTGTTACGCTTGCCCATAATATAGCGCTGGTTAAGATTGCATACATAGCACCACATTGCGTTCGTCTTGAGATATAAATTATTAGTCTCGATACCCCAGTAATTTCACTAGCATACAGCACCCTTCAAACTGAAGCACAGTAATGTTTAATTTACTATTTGGCGGTAGAAACAAGAGTTGTATATACCTTCAATTTATATTTAAGTTAATTAACACATAGTAGAAGAATGGGTGGTGTAAGGGGTCCAAAGTCGGGGATTAAAGACACCTGCTTATACACCCTGCTAACCAACAAACGAGGCTCTAGCTTACCACCAACCTGCATTGGGCCAGCGTGGTGGGAGACGGCCCAAATCTTCCTGCTATTTGGTGAGGCCAATGTCCAGCTGTGGACGTCTATAGATTGAAGAAGAATTAATATTAAGCAAGAGACGTGGAATGGAAAGTACTATATCAGTTTTGAATGAGATAAGGTGACTTTTTAAATTATTGAATGAGGGGAGATATGAGGTTGTATCCTAAGTCTATCTATCTATCAGCTGATGATGAACAAGATCGTTAATTCAGTAATCGTATTAGCACTTCATTTACTAACTTCGATCAATGCTTTCATGTTTAATGCACATTCGTAACCGCCGCACTACCAACTCTAATGGTCACGAACAAACAATTACTGGTAATAATCATCCCCAATGGCGCTCGTAAACAATACACGATGTACTATTATAGTTTCGAAACGCGAAACTGATTCAAAACTATAAACTGTACGTATGGGATACGTGTATTGTTCGCTGTTACTCAATAGTAATGATGTTATAGTCAAACAACGCTTTATGAATGTTATCATCATCATCATCATCTCAGCCTATTGCAGTCCACTGCTGAACGTAGGCCTCTCCAATAGATTTCCAGATTGTTAGAACTCATATATTTAATCTAGATTTAAAATTCTGGGGTGCAAAGGATCCCACAAAACAACTCACAGACTCAAACCAACCTCACATCAGCAAACGAGACTGGCTCTCCACTAACCTGCATTAGGCCTGTATGGTGGGAGTTAGCTCAAATCCTTCCACTATTAAAGTCAATGTTTATATCAAGGAGAGAGGGCTGAGGAGAGAGTCTGTATCTAGGAGATGTTTATCGGTTGACGATGATTATGATGAATCTAGATTTCAAACTACAGCCTAGTACTTATTCTCACTACCTCAACCAGTGAAATATTCAATGTAATATTTACTACAGTATATTTGTTCTATCGTCTAAATTCCCTGTTAAAGAGATCAACACAAACGCAGCAGAGACGTAGAATATTATATCCATCATATTATGAGATACAGATTAAAAAAAAATTAAATAAGACAGTCTTTAGGAAAGCTCCGCGCTAAAGCTTAAACCGGTCAACGTCATAGTATTTTTAATCTGCGTCTGTCAAAGGAAGCGCAAAGTCTAGATAGTTGTTTAATTAAGTCGACTGAAATCCTGGACTATTCTTGCCTTTGATAACGTTCAAGGCATCTCCATAAAGCAGGAGTTATTTTTTTTAATTCCAGTGAACAGTTATGATATAATCATACGATGTATTAAGGTTAGTGATGTTAAGTTTGCTTAATATTAAGTTTAGCTTCCATTTAAATGGTATTTTGTTAATATGCCTCAATGTGTTATAATTAACATTAACTATTAGCAGTTAGCAGCTACATTAAAGAACATATTTATTTATATATATACATATATTAACGTATATGTATTTATAAATAAATATACATGTTCATTAGTCTGGTTAACGAGACGAGCAAGGTGTTCTGCTCGTAGTGCAGCCTCCTAATCGAAGCTCTGGTTTCCTTTTAACCCGCATTGGGCCAGAATGGTGTAAAATGGTCTAAATCCCTCCACTATTGGGTGAGGCCTATGTCCAGTACTAGACATTTCTGATGTAGGGAGAAACTTCACATGTATCATGTGAGTGTACGAAATTAGCTAAAAGTATTGTTTATATTTCTACATATTTATTAAGTTATATCTCTCACCTCCTTTTATATGCCTGTCTATCTCTTTAACTCTTCCTTCATCCAATTCCCTTTCTCCTCTCCTCTTTATAATATTATTCATTTAGCTTGTGGACTTCAGGTCCGTGAGCTCCAAACCGATGAATAACAAACCCCTAACGCTTGTTATAGTGTCTCTCCTAATCAAAAATAATTGTCTCTAATTCATCCTCACTACCTTCACACTCATTAAGCCGATAGACGTCTACAATAGGATATAGGCTTTTCCCATTAGTGGTCTCCCACTACGCTGGTCCAATGCTGGTTTAAATGAAACCAGAGCCTGTTTGGTTGATTTTTTTTGTTTTTCTCCTTCCCTTGGTCAGTGAGGGTCAAGATTCAGGTCACAATTTTCCTTTCTTGTCTCTAACTTCTCTTCTATAATTTTTACCCTAATTCATCTTTCCATATTTCAATCTTCCTTCCTTTCCTTTCCACTTTTCATCTTTTACTTTACATCCCTCCTATCATTCTTACATTGTGCTTTGCGAGTTAGGCCGTAGTCGTCAATCGAGATCCTATCCCCATTCCTTTAATTTTTATCCATATTTCTCCTCTTTACTTCCTTTGTTCTAATGTCCTATTGTCTTTATGTTTTATTTAGATCGTCAGGTTGGTTTAGGCCCGGTGAGCTGTTGTACGGGAGCCCTTACACCCCCTATTTACATTATGAAAAGGAAAAGTTGAAAAACGCCCCCGCAAAATACTTTCAGGAGCTGCCTGGGCCGTTTTCATGGCGCGGCGCGTTAAAGCGGGCCCCGGACAACTTTTCACTTAATCAACTCCCGGACCCCTCAATATGTTAAACTTTAACGGACCCGCCGCGGCTCGCCTCCTGTGGTTAATAAGTTGATGTTTTAAGTTCACTTACTTACGGATGCCTCCGGACACTAACCCCGCGGTATCCGATCAACAGCCGATAGACTTCCACTGCTGGATATAGACCTCCTCCAATAGTGGGTGGATTTGGGCCGTCTCCCTCCACCCAGGGCTAATGCGGGTTGGTGGGCATCCGGAGCCTCGTATGTTAGTTAGCAGCCTGCACAGCTGGTGAGGTTGGCTTGGGTTCTGTGAGTTAGTAAAGTCGTGTAGGTTAGTAAAGTCTACCTCTTAAACTTACTTATATCGATAAATATTTTTAACGATTTCTTCAAACCAATTTGTTTTATTACCTCGGTAACATAGTTTGTTTTTTTATAAAAGGTATAGTTAATTATTTATATGAATATTGGTTAAAGATTTGTTCGTCTTGATGTTTATAAATATTTTTCTCTTTTTCAGATACATGTCTTGCGCTGGATTCATACGCTATGCTATCTATAACACGTGAGTTTTTAACTTATTCATTTGCTCTTTTTTGGGTCTTCATCTGATGGTACGTGGTACGTTTGGTCAAAACATAGTGCTGGTTGGGATTGGATACACAGAACCACATTGCGCTCGCTTTAAGATGTAAAGTTAGTCTCGTTAAGTGCGGCACTTGAGTGAAGACCGTCGTCTCAAAATTTTATGAAGAAAATCTGACAGACATGTCATTAAGAGATGAAAATCCAGATAGTAGACTATTTAGCTAAAAACCGGAAGCTTCTAGAGAAAATTTAAAATAAAAATCAAATTATATTGGATCAAGATCAAAGCTCTGTCGGTGAATTCATCTAGCTAATGCAGTTCAAGCCCTACTAAAAATCGACTCTTTGATGACTTGCATTCGCTATTTACATTTATAAAATAAAAAATACTAACTACTAATATTAGTGATTTTACAATCAACTATAATTGAATACACGATGAAATTTTTATTATCGACGAAATGAGCGTTCACCTGATGGTTAATGATACGCTAACCCATAAAGCAGCGCTGGTTAAGTATACAAAGCACCACAATACGCTCGACTTGTAGAATAAGGCGAGTCTCGTTACCCTAGTATAATAACACAGTAATAACACAGTAATATTTACACATTACTATTCGGCAGTACAAATAGGAGCTGCGGTATCTACCTAGACTGTCTCCGGCAAAATAAACCTGTGGCTGTTGCCGTTAAAATAATATCACTGCTCTTTTTATTACCGCTTAAAAACGCATGTTTTCTGTCAATTAAAAGCCTACAGTTGTTATTCCAGGGGCGTAAATTAGGGTTCCGTGGGCATTAGAAGAGAATTTGCCTTTAGAGGAGCGCGAAACGGAAAATTCTTAAACTGTTCAAACAGCTAATGAATCGATGTTTATCGTGTCAGGGCTGAGTGGGGGGCCCCGAGGAGGGGGGAAGGAACAGAGAGTCAGTAAAGGGGGAGGAGAAGAGGAGAGGAGGAGTTGTGAAAAATCAAAACTCACAGTTGATTGCGGCGCGGTTAGCGGTAAATATTTGTTCACCAAAACGAAGCGACGTTAAGATGGTACATTTTAAGCTTCATTCCATCAAACCTTGATTTTTTAATTGATTTGAATATAGTTCCTAATGAGCAGTAAGGTAAGGGGGCAATGACCGTATTAGTGCAGTAAAAATACCTTGGCAATAATACTGAGATAGGTACGGAGATAGTTCTTAGCCATATCTGGTTTCGATCAGTCAACCGGAAGTAATGGCGAAAGTCACTAAGTACCACAACTATGCATATTTTTGACATTATTCTTATATAAATACGTTCCTCGTATAAAAATTTATATTTATATGTACTTCCGTTATGATCGACCAACCGGAAGTGAGACCAAAAATATTCAAGTACCTTAATGGGGCATGTTTTTGATATTTTTATTAAAGTAAAAGTGTTCCTCGTCGAAAAAAAATTTTTATGTACTTCCGTTTCTAGTCGACCAACCGGAAGTTGTACAAAATCTGTATATCTATATAGATCCTATATAGATATATCGAATAATTGATAGTGAAAGGAATGGCGTTACACAGAGGTTATTAACTTTCTTTGCTATCTAAATTCAATAGTCAAATTTCTATGATTCGCTATCGGAAAGTATCATTAAATTTTCAGCTGGTTTATATCCGTATTTGTAACGAGGAAGGCTTTGTGTAAACATTCTAGTTACCTTTTTAGTAAGAAGATTCTTCATAGTAAAAATGTATTTTAACTTTACTATTTTTCATAACTCTACCCAAGTAATTTACTAAGTAACCAGTGCTGTAGCGCAGGTGTCTTGTGGAGTTGCTTACTAAGTTAGTTATAATTGTAATGATCTATCTGTTACTTAACTGACGTCATCGCACACTGCCTCTGTGCACAGTATACTTTGTACTTTTCTTTTAAAGTTATTTTTATTAATGTAACTTAATCTTTTCTACAGGTAAGTATTACTTCATTGGCTGTAGGTCTCTTTTGCGGGAGATCATCTAGGTACCACCGCAGCTGCTATTTGTACCGCCAAATATTAATGTGCAAATAATACTGTGTTAACTGAAAAGTTCTGTACAGTAGTTAAATTACTGGGGTTACGAGACAACATTATATATATCAACGAGAGTAATGTGGTGCTTATTTACATTTTCTGTTAGGATATTAAGAAAGATGTAGGATACACATTAACTCTTCTCCTGAGACATAAGTTGTCGTCTCGTTACCCCAGTAATTTCACTAGCATACAGAACTCTTCAGTAACAAAGACTTACCAGCAATAATACTTTATAACACTCTTTAAATATTTTTAGTGTTTTCCTTCCGGTCACTTGTTCCGGAGTGTAGGCGTCAATCCCCAGGGCTATAACTCACGAATACACCTGAATTTGAAACTATTTCAATACAAATGTTTTTAAATAAAAATCTTACAATAGATATAGAATATTAGTTTCAGAACAACCTCATTCACTAAACTCTGTTTCGAATGGAAGAATCGAACCTGAATCTGTATAAGAGCGCACTAGACTGCAGCCTTTCTAGATTTTTAATCTGAATTTTATTTTAAAAAACGTATTAATCTAAAACTGATCTTCCGTACACTACCGCACATATTGTATTATCCAGTGAAAAATAAATTTCAGTACTGCGCGTAGCGATTATGTTTTTTCAGAAACGCTACGGGTAGTATACGAGATTATATTAAATATAATAGGGTAGTACCACAAGCCAGGGATTTTTGTAAATAAAACAATGAACGAGATATTAAATAATAAAAAAAGCTTCAAAATCAATAAAATCTAGATTCGCTAAAACATTTATTTATTTACAAAAATACAATAACCGAGAAATGTATTAAGAGAGTTATGAACTAAAAGCTGGATATATTGCTACGAAGCATTCTCTTACAGGCAATGTTTCAGGATGTGATGAGAATAAAGATAAGAAAATACGAATGAGCGCCAAAAATAAATTAACACTATTGTAAATACAGACATGGATATTCATATATAAATATCTAAGTTTTATATCTATGACAAATAAACTCTGTATTTTTTTTAAGTTGATACATGTCTTAAAGCACGTGATATTAGTCGGTGTTATACTAATTGCATATACATTGAAAAATCCATTATCGTAGGCCGAATTCGAACCTGGTACCTTCGGAGTTCAAACCGCTAAACTATCATGACTTCACTCTATAGGATGTATGTTATAAAATTTCACCTGTCGTAAACCGGATGTGCTTTAAATGCTTTTAGATTTAAGGATAGTGTACGAGAAGGTCGGGTTGGAGTTATTTCCCTCACCCTCTCCCTCCCCTCGTTCTCGTACGCGGTGTCGTAGCCCCGCTTCCGGTTTCCGCGCGCGTAGCACCTGTCCATACTGAAATCGCAGCCGGGAATCCTAGTCCATGTTTTATTTTTAAATCTGCGCAACCTGAAACATATGCGATGCATTTCAAAATTTTCTATAGATTTTTTTTAACACATTAAGGTGGTAAATAGGTATTCGGCCTGCCCGATGGTAAGCAGTTACTGTAGCCTATAGACCAGAGTTCCCCAAACTGTTTTGTGTCGTAGACCTTTTGCCATGTTTCTCCGTGTTGTGTAGACCCCCTACTTACCTGATATTGATCTCCTGTAAATTTCTAACTGTAGTGAA
>DWLS01002259.1:0-18619 GCA_018246255.1 Pachliopta kotzebuea
CCCCCTTATCGGGGGCCCCCGCCCTTTTGTTAAAAAGTAAAAAAAAAACCCATAAAAAAAAAAAAAAAAAAAAAAAAAAAAAAACTATTACTGTACATCAGTTGTATTTACTGCTTTCAGAGCAGTCAACTATTGTCGCTATGGATTAATGTAAACTTTAATATGTATACTGTGTATTACTAGACCGCTTTTCAGACAGACGATAGTACTGATGACAAACAAAAAAAGGAGAAACAATGCGATGATAATGTTTAAAAATGTTTTTATTACCATTATTTACGATCTATCGTGATAGTACAGCTAAATAAAACAATAGTTTCACAAAAAATACATTACTTTACAAAAAAAAAAAACAAGCAGTGAAACACAAAATCAAAACCAGCTGTCTTGAGCAATCTTTCACTATGGTGGTCAAATGCAAGCAGGTGGGTAATCTTTAATTAATTTCTTCTATGATCTTTTTTTTCTATATTTTTCATCTTAAATTAATTTGTCTTCGGGAGCGAGACATGTGTGTGTTGGTTCAATAAAAGTAATTATTTTTATTAGCAATACAAATATTTTACTTACCATCGGGTGAACATCCAGATATTATTGATATATTATGTAATATACATATTTAAACTTTGTTAAAGGAAAAAAAATGCAATAGAAATGAATAAACAAAAATATATAGCTATTGTCTATAAAGAAATCTGCTGGATACAGACAGCATAAGACCGATTGGAGTGGTGATCTTTAAGGGAGGCTTATGTCCAGCAGAGGGTGTTTATCAGTGAATGATGAAGATGATGATGATAAGGCATTCTCTGTCAATTGATCAATCAACAAATAATAATATTATAGCAAGGTTACCCAAGGATTCCTATTTCTATGAAGGTATTGGGGACTGAATAATTCAGTCCCCGGGACAGTCTATACCAGCATAGCGTCAGAGAGGCCGCAGTTGTATTCCAAACGGAGATCCTGTGACCTCTCCAAACGCTGAGGATGACAACCTTCGAGTATTAATGGGTAAAAATCTCTACATACTCGACTTGATTCTTGACTTTCTCCCAGAAGAGCAAGGTATCTAATCGAAGATTACCCCGTGGAAAAAAAAGGGTTCCTATTTCTAGATTTCATATTAAGAAATGCCTTTATAGAGGAAAACTTAGAAACAAAGCTACATTTCAAATTAATTGATTAGCCTTTTGTTTCAAGTGTAACCAAGTACAGATTCAAGACACTAGCTATTTAATTAGTTTGCAAATTTTTAAATTTGTAAAAATTATATAACAAAAGATTACATACAAACTATCTAATAAATTACTGTTGATGTGTTCATAAAAACAAACCAATAAAATGTAATGAGCTCATAACGATCTTTGATAATGAATCATGCGATAACAACACATTGCACTCAACTACACACAACAATTTAACTACATACATACTTTAATATAGTTTTAAGTTTATTTAATTAAGAAAACATAAACAAAGTAAAAAACAAACTTAAAAAAGTTTTATAGATTTCAGAACAAAAACACAACAAAAGTTATTTAAACGCGGGATATTTTCTTACATTGTATCGCTATAGCTTACTGACTTTTTGCCGGCCGAAGAAACATTGTTTTGTAAAAAAAAAGTTTATTAAAAAAAACAGTAAAAATAGAAAAAAAACTATAATAATTATTTTAATTTATTAGATATTTTAATCAACGATTAAAACAATAAATTATTTTAACAAATGATTAAAACGATTTTTTGTTTCCGTTCACATATTTGGACTTGAAACTTTCTTTTTTCGATCTAGGTCAACGGTCTTTTGCATAAGGGCTACCAATGGGTGATAAAATAATTTTTTTTTGCCTATGCGATAAGACGAGTAAGGCGTTCACGACGCTGGTTAAAGCATACACAGCATCACACACATAACATTAAGATTTAAGTAAGTAAGTCTCGTTACCGCAGTATTTTCACTAGCATGCATCACCCTTCAGTAAATACAGTAATATCTGCACATTACTATTTAACTGTAGGAATAGTAGCTATGGTACCTACTTATACGGTGTATGATAACAAAGACCTACCACCAGTACACTGATAATACCGATGTTTTTTTATGGTTCACAGCCACTTGATTTGATACATATCTTAAATCACATGTATATCAGTTGTTATACTGTTTTTTTTTTTTATTGGTTAAGGGTCAATGCTTGACCACGATCCCACCTGGTGTTAAATGGTGATGTGGTCTATGATGGTAAAGCGCATTGACCCAATAAATGCCTATACACTATTTTCTTAAAGACGACCACATAGTATTTGTACGGGAACACTGACGCCAGCAAGTTGTTCCACTTCTTAGCTGTTCTTATTAGAAACGAGGAGCCCAACCTCTTTGTGCGTTTACTGGAGATGTTCACTACATAAGGATGGAAACTGACACGTGACATTGAACAATACAGGTTTCGAACCCTGCACCTGCGGAGTGGGAGGCAGGCGTTCAAACCAATATGCCATCACAACTTGATAGCTATTTTTTCGATTGATATTGTTGTCCACGGCCACTGTTATGGCCGCGAAGGCTTCATCGGTACCAGAGCTCGCGGATGCGGACACCGCGAGCTGAACAATATTAATAAACAATATAAGAGAGAGGAGAAAGTCGAGGGAAAAGGATTAGGGGAGGGACGAAGAGATGGACAGAGATATAAGTGGGAAGAGAAAGTGGGACGTCTTGATATCGATCATCAGCCGATTATTTTCACAAAAATCGATTCTGACAAATCGAATAGTCTAGTTTGTGTTCAACTCACCACAACGGCGACGGTGAAGCTGGGACAGTGTGCTGGGCCGCCCTGCTGGAGCACAGTGTACGTCACGCGCACGCCGAGCTCGTTCAGCGCGGAGACCGGGGACTTGCCTCCGGACTCCACCGCGTCCGCAGCGTTGGCGAGCGCCTGGTGGAGGAGGAAACTTAAACAACCGTCTTAGAACTCGATCGAAAACGAAAATTTTTGCTCTCTCTCTCCCTCTATTATAGATCTATCTCTCTCTACCTCTTTACCTTTACAAAAATTATTTTGGCTCGCCCTCATCACACCGGTGATTAAGATGGTATAGACTACACGACATTGCACCCGCCTTGAGACGTTAATTGTTATGTCTTGTTACCTAAGAAATTTTACTAGCATACAGCACCCTTCAAAGCTCAACATAGTAATGTTTGCGTATTACTATTAGGCGGTAGAAATAGAAGCTGTGGTACCTACATAACCTAGACGGTCAACAGTAAGAGATTATGAAGGGATATACCTGCAAATTCCATTTGAAGCCAGCGTCCAGTTGGATGGAGCATACTCGTCGTTTCGCTGGAGGTCCTCCATCTAAAAATACAAAATCATTACATCACTGATGATTTGCACATTGCACCAACCACGGAAAACAAGAGTCACCGCATTTTCATAAAATTCGCGGAAGAAGTAACGGATAGAGTAAGGAGTTTAAATAACACCAGTCTGCGGAGGAAACAGTTCCTCATTTACTAACGGAGTGTCCCATTCATTAGCTGTTACGGTATGAATTTGAACAGGAAACAGTCCTAAGAATACATACAAATACAAATATACTTTATTTGTAAGACATAAAAAGACTGTAATAAAAAAAGGAAAGAAAAAAATAAGGGTAAATTGTAAATAGTTAAGAAAATGATTGTAAACAAAACAAATAAAAAAATTTTTAATGCGCTGGATTTTGGTCTTGGAGGTGATACATGAGAAAAGATATAAAAGAAACTGAGGAACGAAGGGATGGTAGACTTATGGAAGAGAAAGAATAAAGAGATGAGTGAGATAAAAATAAAAGATGACAAAAACAGGACCATTACAAAACGAAGAGAAACGATTAAAAAAAAAAATGCTTGACTACCATCACACCAGGTTTTAAGTGACGACGTGATCTAAGTTGGTAAAGCAATAACCTATAACAGAGATCGTTAACCTTTAAGTCGGTAGAGTCAAAAAATACAATTTACAAAATTTCATAGCTTTTTAAACAGCCGCAATTTTTATTTTCTTGGCAAACAATTTTTTTTTATTGTTTTCATTAATTCATTTTAAAAAAATATTAAACAAAAGCATTGTTTTTTTTTCATAGATATATATTATGACTAATCGTCGTTAATTGATTTATAATTTTATTAATAAAAAATAATATTCGCGTGCGGAACCAAAAAGTCTCAGGTTCACATACGAGGAGCCTCAGGTTACCGACCCCTGACTTAACATGCCTATTCACTCTTGAATTGTAGATACCCGCATATTTGTACGGGAAAGTAACAGGCGAGTTTGAGAAGCAAAATATATTTTTTCAACCTACCTACTTATTTATCACTTAATAATCTTTACTGAACAATATCTTATTTAAATTAATAAGTATTTTATTTTCACTTCATTACTATATACATATATGTATATATATACACAACCGATTGACATCCTCTACTGAACGTAGGTCTCTTATAAAATATTCCACAAAATACAAAATCGGTTGAAATGATGATCATAAGCTGAAGTGATCATCATGAACACACTATGAAGAGTGACACAAAGTAATTACATATATAGTTATATGTTTTCTAATAAACCAGTTTCATTTTTTTTTTCACTACCTACTAAGTACTGTAAAATAATTTATATATTTTCATTAAATGACTACTTGTGGCTATTACATACAATATTGAATGATATCAAGAGCCACATATAAGTTATCACCAATGCATAATATATGTCAGAAAAAAAATACAATCAATGCATAAATTAAAAAGTAATCTTAATAAAAATATAATTTAATAAAGGTATGAAAATGTAACAATAAAAGAAAGGTGTAAGAAAAACAACTCTATCAATTTCATTGAGATCTTCGGTGAATCAAATTTAGGGATTGAACTCCCTGCTGAGGTTTTATCAAGCTGCAGAATGGAGTTGTTCGAAAAGGGTGTGATAAGGTTCCTCCGGGTTTGGCAATGCACCAGTGATGCTGGTGCTGCAGCCATATATAGGCTATGGTAACTTCTTACTAAACAGACTATCCTTAGTGGCATAAAAAATCAAAGAATGTCGGAATGAGATTAATTCTTATCGAGTTAATCATCATCATCAACAGCCCGCATCAGTCCAATGCTGGATATAGGAGTCTGCCAAGTAATGCCGCTTAGCCCTGAACTAATACTGTTAGCAAATACATCCAGATCATTAGCTATTGAAGTCCAACATACAATAAACTAAAGACTTGAATAATTTTCTAAATTACCTCCAAACTTTAGTATGATCGTGAAATTTTTTTTGGGTAATTTTTAACCAATGATCATAATAAAAACCATGACCAATAATTTTAAGGAAGTTAATGATGGTGATTAAATATTCAAATTTTATTTATAGCAACTAAATAAGGGGATATAAAGAATCCCAAACAAAAACTCTAATAGTGAAGTTACCCTCACCTGCAAGGTGGACCCTGCTAATCGATATATGAGGCTTTGGCACCTAAACATATTGAGCTAGTGATTGGAAATGGTCCAAATCCCTTCACCATTATAAGGCCAATGTCCCAACAGTGAACGTTTATAGGTTGATGAAGTAATAATTAAAAAATTTGAAATGAATAAGTATATGTTATTTAATTTGTTTGACAGTATCTGAGAGTTTATTCCCAGCAGTGGATTGCGGTTGATAATAATCTTGATGACAATGATGAGATGGACGAAGGGTACTTTTTGGAATCACAGGAGTAGTTTGTCTTATATGTTTTACTTATTTATGTACATATGTATTTATTTGTATATGTTTTCCGGTTCCGATTAAAATAATAATTTCACACTACACCTACTACATCATCTCTCACTTAATTACTTGACTGGCAGAGAATGCTTGTAGGCATTAAGTCCGCCTATTGTACTCTATTTGTAGGTGTTGCGATAAAGTTTTTTTTAAATAAACAAAAAATAAATGATGAAATTTAAAAACTAAAACTAATGACAGTGAAAAAAAATCATTTACCTTCAGTGTCTTCTAAAATCTCTACCGTGTATCCAGCCTCGCACATTTGTCGATGTTGTTGAAAATAATATAAAATACTTTTTAAATAAAAAAAACTCCGCTTTATATTAAAACGATTGCCATTTATATATAATGGATTTCAAATCACTTTCAACAAATTACAAATTATATGTTAGGGGAAACACGAGACACCGATTCAACTGATGATATGTCGGAGTACCCTCAGTGGCGGGAAAGCAACGATCACTTATATAAGAGCGTACAAACGGAAATGTTGCCATTTCAAAAAATAGTTATCCTACCAAAATTATAAAACTATTACTAATTTCAAGAGTAAATAATTTTTCTTTAGCAATAATTATGTTTTTTTATTAATTCTGCTTTTTCCTGATATTATTGTTCATGGGTTTTTTAACTTATATTTACATCATTTAATACTTATGCTATTTTATCATCTACTATAACAAAACCTTTACATATTCATATGTATATATAGTCATATTTAAATATTCTTATTTCTATTATTTACTATAGTACATATCTTTTGACAATACATTATAAACTTATTTATAAGTAATTTATATTTTATTAACTCGTTTAAACCATCGATCGGTATGTATTTGTAGGTTTGTTTCCTGTTCAAATTCATAATGTAACAATTAATTATATGGTGGATGCGTATTTATTTATTTATAATATCCTTATTTAAACGATATATTATCGTCCGTCTGTCCGTCAACAATTTCCAATCTCTATAACTACTTGGTGCAGGAGCTGGTGCTGAACATTTGTCATACAGACAGACCTCGCTTAGATAATATCAGAGCCGTTGGTATTCTGTCGGTATGTGGTCGGGTTGTTGAGTTTCACAATTTTGTATGGGACACTTGTATATATTAAAACGTTTTATTACCATTATTTACACTCCATCACGTTAGTGCAGCTAAATGTAACGATAGTTTCATAAAAGTTAATTATTTTACTAAAAAAAAAAACTGGTAATGAAACACAAAATCAAAAACAGCCGATGCTCGGGGTCAATGACTGTATATGATATATATGACGAATGAATGAAATGGTATGTGGTCGGGTTGTAGAGTTATGGGTGGCCAATGTTTTAGAATTTTGGTATGGGCCACTTGTTTAATTTAATTTTTATTTTAGAATTTTGTAAAAGCTACTTGTTTAATTTAATTTTTATTAATTTGTTAAACTTACATCTCGACCGTGGGTAGCGTCGCTTCTGCGGCACAACGCGCTCTATCGGCTTCACATCAGAGCTGGAACTCACGCAGCGATCCTGTGAACAATTCCCAATATATTAATTATATCACATAAAAAAAAACTTTATCATTTCTTCTGTCAAAATACTCTTCTCTTTAAAATTCAGGTTAAATAATTTTGACATACGTAGATATATATTTACTGTATAGTATATATGATTCTTATGTAGTTTATTTGTATAACCATGTTTATATTTACTATATTAATTTTAATTGTTTTTTTTTTTGTGGCACTTGTATTTTTTTTTTCTCTTCTCTTCACAATATGAAAGATTGATTGTAAGAGAATCCATTGTGGCATTATGTCCGCCTTTTTGTTTACTGCTGTCTCTCTTGTACATAACGTTTTTCCATTTTGTTGTTATTATACAAATAAAGTGTAAATAAATAAATATTTTTATTAAAACATTTTGCACAATAGCGCTTTTCTATTTTCTGTGTGATGTAGAGCCCTCGCTTCATCGGTCCCAAAACTCGTGGATCCTGACTCCGCGAGCTGAACTATATAAAGAGAAATATAAGACAGAGTAAAGAACCGAAAGAAAAAGATAAGGGGAGGATACAAAAATACACACAACTTCAAAAAGTAAGAATACCTTGGTGACAAGTCTCAGTAAAAGATATGTTAAAAAAGGTTATATTACTTGATAATTCACAGGAATTGTTTGTTAATAAAATTAACTTACCCAATCTGCAAAGTTATCTGCAATTAAAAATTTGCATGTTAATATTTATAATCACAAATTTTTTCTCAAGAGAAATAATTATTAAACAAAACAACTAATAAAAACTTCTTTAAACTTTTACATCGATTAATTCGCAATTAAAAATTAATTTAAAATAAAAATCAAAAAAACGCCCGCCTTGTAAACAAAAAAATAAACAATAGAGAGATTATAAATTTTAATATATACAGTACTTCAAAACTATCGGAAAATATTTAATTTAAATCCCTTAAATATATCATCAGCCGATAAAACGAAATTAAAAATAAATTACCATAAAATTAATAAAACTACTAAATTGCACTTTAAAATATTTTAAATGGCAATAATTTCGTAAAAAAAATTTATGCTAGAGTGCTAGAAAAATCCAGATTTGACGGTAGGCTACGATTTCTTGCGCCGTACTTTATTCCAGATGCGTCATAGTACGGGTATATTTTATTACCAGGTCTAAAAACCAGGTTACAAAATATTTAAATTTTCAATTCTCGCAACAGCAAACGGTAAAAGGTTAGGGTAGGTAGTAGTAAAGTACCGAGCAAACTAATATCCTTATTTCAATAAAGTATTATATAAATTAAAACTGACTTACTTTACGCGCCATAATAAAGTATAGGAAATAAAACTATGAAGTACGAAATACTTAATAGTATTTAGAACAGGTACCTAGTACAGACGTACTGGGAAATAAATATCAAGTTTTAAAACCTAGCTTCATCAATACGTCTATGCCAAGTTGACAGCACGTCAATTTTAATAGTTGATATAAAAATAACAAATAATTGATCTTACACGAATATTTATATTACTATATTCTTAACGAGTTCGAAAATGGCAGTCATTTGATACGGACGAAAATATTCTTTAATAATGTTTTATACAGGATTTAGTACACTACGTGCTATATGTTTGTGTTGTCTTTCGTTTTACGAATTGAAAATCGTCGCCAAAGTTCTGGATTCTCTTTCATATTAGCAGAATTTCACTTTTATACCGATCAATTTTCTATCCCTTGTGTGGTATTCTCACCATCACAAGTAATTGGCGAAATTATTGCTTAGAGCAGTAGAAGCCATAAACTAAAAAATAATAAATATGTTCTTAATGTATATATGTCCATTTTGTTTTTTTTTTTATTTTTAACACTGTTGTTCATAAACATAATTATTGTTACGTTAGTTATCCAATCAATTCTATTTATAGTAGCAAAAAAATTATTTATGTTAATCTATACTTGGAGTACAAAAATGTGTATAATACTGTATACGAAAATACAAATTTTTAACATGAATTAAATAAATGAATATATTTATTAACATACAATTATAGAGTAGTTTATTCACAATTTAAGACACTTACCATTCTGTGTAAAATCTGTACATTTTTGATCCATTTTCACAAATAATTCGTGTTCAAATTAATTTCGTAAAATGTTTTCTTAAAATAACGGAACCACGGTTCTTAGTCCAAAACTCACATATCCTAATAACATATTAAGGTTACAAAGTATTGCTTTAGATATTAATTCGTTATAAATAGCGCGACATTGTATTATAAATATTGAAAACAAATCAATTTTTTTCTATGCCGCAGACTACAGATTATATATTTGCGCAATGTTCACAGACTAAAAATATCTTTTCCTACAGATCATAAAATATTTTGTTTTAATCATGTATCTGAATCATATTTAACACTAAAAAAAATATTAAAAACCTTAATATAGATAAATTCATATCTAACAACTTTTTAAATTTAAATATACAGAGAACGGAAAACTATCATTTAAATACATAAAAATACAATTATATTTACAATAGAAATTTTGTTCTCTAAGATGTTACTTTGCCTTTGTTAATTTAAATGGTTTAGGGTTTCTTATTAGAAATAATACATTTTTTTTATCTATGGAACAAATTTACTAATTCTTCATTAACATTATTATAACAAAAATTGATGATGGATTTGTTTGATTTATTGCATTAGCACGAGTAAAGGAAATTTTAAAATAAAATAAAATTACATTGTGATGAACTATGACATTGCTAATCACAAGGTTTGTAACAGAAAGGTCCCCAGGCACAGATCCAGGACCACATGTATCTTAACTGACACAGAACTTTCAAGAAGCAATCGCAGTTCATTCTCTGCTTGTCATATGAACTTAAGATGAATGTTAGCTGAATCAATAAAACAAAACAATAGGAATTTTTTTTTTACTATTACTGATGCTGGTACTGAAATAAAAAACAAATATTGTCATAACATTCCAGTAAGCTATGGAGACCGGGTCTGCAAGCTCAATAAATAAATAAATAAAATCTCATTATTTCAGATAATGAAGATTCATATAATGTTAGTAAAAATCTTAAAAACTATGTTAGTATTTTATTTTTATTAGCGACATTGTCCTTCGCACAATATTATCTATAAGTGGACAATCTCCACTGCTGATTATCTCATTCAGGACGCTGTGGCTGTCAATATCCTTTGTACTGTCTCTATTAGTTAAATAACTAACAGCATTATATATTGATCAACTGCATTATACATCATTAACAATTTTTTTTTAACTTGATTGTAAAGAAAATAACATTTGTTGATAAAAAAAAACTTAATATTGATTAAAAAAATATATGCTACTTATTAATAAATGTATGGCACTGTCATCATTCTTATATAAATAATTCTACTACAGGTATTCTATGCTTAATTCATCTTATTCCATTACATGATAGATATTACCAGTAAAGATTAGAAACTTTGTGTTATTATTATTACTTTTAGGAACTATTAGGCAGCTGAAATTAAACTCAGCTGCTTCTAAACATTTTTGGTAATAGACTTGACTGTTAAGACATCAAATTTTATTCATTATTATCTATATCACATAATATTGATTGACATGGTTTCAGTTACTGTAGTCTAAGTTTGTAGTTAATAAATTACGGTTATTGGTATATTCAATGTACAATAGTCCATCTTGAAGGCTTCTCACATTTGCCCGTATCAGGACAGAGCCTGTTAAATGTTGTCCTACTATCAAACCCCAAGATTTCTCTCTCCTCTTGTATTCTGTATGTAAAGGTACTCTCATGTGTTCCAATAAAATATTCCGCATGAGAGCATATTATTTGTTCTATGATAGCAATTCCACCGTCTTTAAAAAGGTCTAATTCACTTTTATTAGGCTTGTATAAATAAACATTATATCCAAAATTTTTAAGTTCATTCTCTAAAAGTTTAACTTCGCTTATTACAGCATCAGTTGCTATAAAAACCTTGTTAATATCAGGAACATTATTCTCTACAGCTTTGTGTATCTGCTTGGCGGTTTCAAGTATAGATGGGATGTCTTTATGTCGGCTGTGAGCAAAATCTTGTCGTCTCCAATGAACAGCTGCATAAGTACTACATTTCTCGATTTTACATTTCAAAAATTGAGACATATAATTCTTTGCAGTCTTGACTAAATTCTCATTAAAGATCATACTTTTTCTGCAGTCCCAGTACGGTTTAGTGCCATAGGTGTCGTGTAAAGGTATTTCCCCATGAGAGATCATTACATACTTGTCGGATGGGTGCAACATAAGCAGCTCCCACAGCATTGATATCTTACCTTGAAAAGTAACACATTCCGCTTCGATCGTTGTAATATTTTTATATCCCCAAAAGCTTGCATCGTAGTGGCACTCATCTACTATTTCCCATTTCTCGTTAAAAATTCCGTTTTCAAAAGCATTTTCGTAATTATTTAATACGTACACTCGATCTATTTCTAATTGCTTATTTGATAACTGAGAAAATACTTCGTGTAATTCTACAACAGGTGCGTAAGATTTCAGAGCGTTTACATCAAAAAATGAACTCCAAGGGACAGCTTTGCTGTTATGTTTCTGAGTTCTCCAATGATAAAGACGGTGCCATGGAGGCAAAACTAGTCGCCAATTTAATTTCTTATCGTTTCTCTGAGCTTCAGCGAGCATTATCGCGAACCTCATGTAAACATCTCTCCGTAAGTTAAATCCTTCAGGAGGATTGACATCGTAAAACAAAAACTTTAAATCTGAGTTTTTACTCACACAATTTTTCTCTGTTAAATCACAGAATCCTTCTTTGATATTATTTTCGCCTGTTATTATTGTTAAAAACGTTAATCCTATTACGAAAACGTACATATTAAATAAATAAATAATTTAAAGAGATACCGAATTTTAAATATATTATCTGCTGTTAACCACAATACTGTCAAAATGATTCTATAAAATCGATATAGTTACCGTTTATATAAATCATTCGTTGAAGTATTTAAAAAAAAAATAGTCAGTCTGTTAGATACATACAATTATACAGTTATAACTTTTTTACTTAATTTCATCTCCCATTAACTTAAAAAGCAATATAGTATTTATACAGTATAGTTAAATATATTAAAAACACTATTAAAAAGTCACTGCAGATATATAGTTCAAAATAATATTCATCAATATCACCAGCCGATAAACGCTCACAGCCGGACATGGGCCTCCCCCAAAGATCTCCGATCGATCCTCTGCTGTCTGCATTTAGCGAGTTATCTATGAACTTCACCAGACCATCGATCGCCCTTGTGGGGAATTTCCAGCTGTACCTTTACCGATACGCAGACACCACTCCAGGACTTTACTGACTTCATTAAGATAAAGTAAAAAATAATAAGTACATATTTATAGATTACTGGAAAGCGCAGCGTTAGCAGACCTCCCACTAGGTGGACAGATGATTTAAAAAGAGTAGCTGAGAGCTATTGGATCCAAACAGCACCAGATGAAGATATGTGAAGTACTTTACAAGAGACCTATTTCCAGCTGTGGACGTCCATCGATTGAAACGATGATGATGATGATTTATTTATTTGAATAAATGTGTTATTATTTACTATTCATGTAATTTATTTATGTAGTTTTCGCGAAATTATTATAAAACTTCAATGGTCATATGTTATCTGTGGATTTTAACATTTCATTACGCATAATATAATGTGATGTCATTTTCAGTTCTTTGATGGTGATCTGTGGAAATCTGAACGAATGTGGATTCTTTAGTTGTTTAAATATTCAAATAATTATTTATATAATTCTCTTATAAGAAAAGATGGAGTTAAATGACGTCATTGTGAACCAACCTGTGGTTATTGATAATGTAAATACATTATTATTACCATTTATCGATCCGCCTTTTTATTGTTTCGTTTTCTGTCACATACCTTATTTTCACTAACTTTTTATACTGCTATATTGTTTTACAATCTCTTAATACAGATTGAGTGTTGTAAAAAAGAAACCTTTTGTTTTAACGTTGTAAATAATAAAGTATGAGTCATATAACTTGAACTATAGTGACGTATTAATGTTTTCACTAATTACAATAATTTTAGGGCTCTGGAGTCATCAAAGCCGGGTTCGCGGGCGATCAAATACCAAAATGCAGGTTTCCAAATTAGTAAGTCGATTTGCCTTTTAATAATTTTTCTTTAATATATTCATAAATGGTGTCATTGTATCACTTTCGGAATACCAATGAGTTGCATGAGTAATTTAAACTATATTAATTTTCTTATTGTGCCGTTACCCGATGTATCCACAATAAAATCCCACAAACTGTCTCGGACTTACCACTTCACAAACAAAAAAAAAATTACATGTACATTAATTAGTAAAGTATATAATACTGTGGATGATTATTTAAACGATAATGATGTGTGGAAATAAAACACGCTGATTCTGGAGTAGCATGTAAGTCTGTGTGAAAGACACTAAGTAATAAAAAAAAACTGTACAGTCAGCTGAGTTCCTTGCGCTGATTCTTCTCAGGTCCATAGCCTTTATTTGTGAAATGCTGTTAGATTTTTTACCCTCAATAAATCAACTATTGTTTCTATGTTGAATAAAAATTTTGACTTTGACTTTGGTGATTATGTTAATACTGGATGAGTTAACATTTTAGTAGGGAGCACATTTTGAATTGATTGCTGATTATGAAGTACAAACCAATCCATATTAATAAAGATATTATATTCTACATTAACATTTATATTATTTACACAGCACTAAGTTCCAATAGTTTTAATAAGAATAGCTAAGGAATCGAAAAACTTGCCTGTATTGGTGTTCTCATCCAAACAAAATGTGGGTGGTTTCAAAAAAAGAGTGAACAAGCATTTATTTGGTTAATGTGCTTTACTGTCAGGGACCACATTTCCATTTAACACCAGGTTGGATTGTGGTCAAGTATTAACTTTTAACTTAATTTGAGGTATTAAAAAAATTGCAGTCTCTTTAAGACAGTATATTTTTAACACATTGAGTGCCAAACACTCGGATCTGAGTACATGGGCCTGTAGTTGTGTCTCCAAATCAAGTTTGAAAAAATAGTTAACTCATTTTCCTTTTTTAAAAAAAATAGGACAGGCTTTTATTTACTACATAAATCAATCGTTTACATGTACATTGAAAAATAAGATTTTAAAATAAATGGTTTCCATAGATGATGTATTTATGTGGTAGTGAATGTGTTAACTTTATGTACCAAGTAAGAGTACTTAATGTCTTTCAGTATACTTTGTTATATTATGTATCCTTGCCCAGTAATTTTGTAACCTTTTTTTTTTACGTATGTATAGGTTAATGCTTGACCATGATCCCACCTGGTGTTAAGTGTTGATGTGGTCGATGATGGTAAAGCGCATTAACCTAAAAACCTTTATCATCCCTCCACTCTATGTTAGCATTTCACCCAGCTGTAACCAATCTGTAGCATTTATTCATTGATGCTACAATAGTGTTTAGATTACTGATGCATACGTCTCTATCAGAGACGGTCTAAGTCATAGTTCCCCAAACTTTTTTGTGTCGTAGACCCCCTGGCATGTTTTTCCGTGTTGTGTAGACCCCCTACTTACCTGATATTGATCTCCTGTAAATTTCTAACTGAGTTGAAGCTTAGTGTTAAAAACTTAAAGTAAAAACTCTCAGCTTTTTACAAGTTCAAAATGTATTGCGACCACAAATCGAATACCAACATCCTGCAACTTTCACAATTTTATAAACATATATAATAAATTGTTTTACTTCATAGGTACTTTTATAAATAATGTATATGTTTTGATATTATAAGATAGTATGATGTAAGTAAATATGTACTATCAGTGTATGTGTTGAGATCCACTATCGTGGACCCTCATTTTCATTTCATAGACCCCCAAATTCTTTTTCGCTGATGTAGACCCCTTGCAGGTTGTCATAGACCCCTATGGGTCGATATAAACCACTTTGAGAATCACTGGTCTAGGTAGATATCACCACAGTTCTTATTTCTTTCGCCAAATAGTAATGAGCAAAAATTACTGTGTTCTAGTATGAAGAGTGATGTATGCTTGTGAGATTTCTGGGGGAACATCCTGTCTCAAAGTAACAGACAATGTGGTGCTGGTTATATAACCTTCACCAATACCATGTGTGAGTCACTCACCATCAGGTGAATGTTCATTTCTTCACTTCAAATAATAAAAAAGAAATATATGCAGGGTGGGGAATGATTCAAAACACTTTTAAGTATAAACCACTCGTTTTATTAAGATAATTAACTCTATGAAAAAAAAATTAAAGTAAATAATCAAAAAATTAATTAGAAATTAACACTATGTTACTAACCAATCGTACATATATATACTTTCTACTTCAGGCTTTAAATTTTTTATCTTATTATGATTTGTAGTATCGGTCGACCAAAACATGTTCGGGTAATGGCTGGAGCTTTGGAAGGGGAACTGTTTGTTGGCCCCAGAGCAGAAGAGCATCGAGGTCTGCTCAGTATCAAGTATCCCATGGAACATGGGATAGTGACAGACTGGAATGACATGGAGCGAGTGTGGAATTATATATACAGTAAGGTAATTAAATTTTCTGGCACACAAATGTTCAAGATAAATCTTTAATGACAACCAGTTAAAATTTAATATGACACATCTTCACACTAATGTTGGTGCATTGTTCCACAGGACCAGCTTTCAACGTTCGCTGAAGAGCATCCGGTGTTATTAACAGAAGCACCTCTTAATCCGCGTAGGAACAGAGAGAAGGCAGCTGAAGTCTTCTTTGAGACATTCAATGTACCAGCTCTCTTCCTCTCCATGCAGGCAGTTCTTAGTTTGTAAGTATTTATATATAATTTGTACAAAGGGCCTTATAAAAAGAGTCAGTCGCCTAAGGGTCAATAGAGAAGCCTATGCTTTAGTATCTCTGTTATCGAATTAGAGATGAGGAGAATTGTAAAAGAACTTAGTTCACAGACTCCTGTGGGTAGATTTCAGTATAGTAAATATACCAATATCATCCAGTAATATCTATTTATATGTAATTTTTACAATAGACTTTATAATAAGGGTCGGAGTTCCCCAATGAGCAATAGAGAGTGATATGCTCGGGTATCTATGTGTGAATCAGAAATAAGTAGAATTGTAAAACTTGGTTTACCTACTGTTACTACTGTTACTACTGTGGGTAGATTTAGATTTTTCTTTTCATGTATAATTTTTACAATGAGCCTCATAAATAGGGTCAGAGTCACCCAAGGGACTACGGAGGGGATATGCTTGGAGTATCTCTGCCCAAATCAGAAAAGTGGATAATTGTTAAAGAACTTAGGTTACTGATTATTGTGGGTACATGTATTTTGTTCATTAATGGATATCAGTATAGTAAATATCCTGGCATAATCTAGTAATAATTATATATATATAATTTTTACAATGTGTTATAAATAGGGTCAGAGTCACCCAAAGGGTAATGGAGAGGGATATACTGGATGTATCTTTGTGATCGAATCAGATACGAGAATTGTAAAACTTAAGTTACTGACTGTTGTGTGTAGATTTTGATTTTCCTTTTCATTAATAATTTTTACAATGGACCTTATTAAAAGATTCACAAGTCATCTAAAGGGTAATGGAGGGGGATATGCTTGGAGTACCTCGGATTAAATCAGAAATGAGGAGATCCATAGAACAAGTTACCAACTGTTGTGGGTATTTTATTTATTGGATTATGTCAGTACAGTAAAATAAATCAGTCATTATCCACACGAGCCTTGTGTTTCATTGTAATTACATCACCAACATAGCCCTAAGGATTGATATAGTTAAGTGGCAAGGGGCCAGGTACATCACTGGAAGGACTGACGGTTTATAGGGCAGTAAGGTCCTGGAGTGACAGCAGTGTATTGATAAATTGAATGCTGTGAGGCCTTCTATTAGTTGTACTGACGATCTGGTGAAGGTTGAAGGAATCCAATGGAAGTAAACAGTGCAAAACTGATTGATCTTTGGGGAGACCTATGTCCAGCAGTGGGCGTTTATAAGAATTACACACATTCCTAGATTTTATACAACATTTTTTTTTAGATATGCAACAGGAAGGACTACAGGTGTGGTCCTCGACTCCGGAGATGGAGTTACTCATTCCGTACCTATATATGAAGGTTTCGCAATGCCGCACAGCATCATGAGGGTTGATGTGGCCGGTCGTGATGTGACCAGGTATCTGAGGTGAGTCCCTCCAGTTTGTGTATGGATTTGAAAGTGATGGTTCATAGTTTAAAAAAGATTGTAAAATGTTGGTGTGGTGGTGTTGGGAGGCCCTTTATAACGTGGTGAATGTTGCAGAACCACTGGGTGTAGGCAACAATGAACTGATTAGTGTTGACATCGATGTCCAGCTACGGCGTCTCCACCAGTTAAACATTATTAGTAGATTAATTTTTTAATTAAATTTAAATTCTTACAGACTTCTGCTCCGCAAAGAAGGTGTGAACCTGCGCACATCAGCTGAGCTGGAAATCGTTAAGGCGATCAAGGAGCGCGCCTGCTACCTGTCGCCAAACCCGTTGAAGGAGGAGAGCATGGACTCCGAGAGGGCACAGTATGCCCTACCCGATGGAACACAGCTAGAGGTGAGTAGCCAACCAACTAAGAACAAAGACTTATTACCAATATCAACATCAACCGATGGAGGTCCACTGCTAGCATAGGCCTCTCCAAGTGATGTGGGTACGGTACTAACGAGACTTAACACATGTCTCAAGGCGAGCGCTATATGCTGCTGTGTATACCAACTTAACCAGCGGCATTAAGTCGTGATAGCCTTGTAGTTTGAACGCCTACTTCCCACTCCGAAGTTACTGGGTCCGGAATCCTGCCTGCACCAATGAATTGTTCTATTCAAGTGTAGTCAGTTTTTTTTTTTTTGGATGAAGTTGCTGCTTTCGGCCACTATTATGGCCGCGAAAGCTTCATCGGTCCCTGAGCTCGCGGATCCGGACTCCGCGAGCTGATATATATATATAAAGGAGAAGAGAGAGACGAGGGAAAAGGGTAGTTAGTATTACACCAACTAATATATGTGCTTTAAGACATGTGTCAAATCGCATAGCTTTAAACTAGCAGCATATTGTCATGGAGAGTCGCCCGTGAGCCACAGTAGTGACAACACGTTCGATCGAGCTCCAGCCAGCTCTCGTTCGCTGTCCGCCCGCT
>DWLS01002260.1:0-18607 GCA_018246255.1 Pachliopta kotzebuea
GAGACAAACAGTAGACAATTGATTTTGTATAAAGAGATTGTTGGCAGTTTCTATAGTAACTTTATGGATAGAATGTTTATTTTTTATCATCGAAGATAATTTTTTTTGGAGTCGACTGAAATGATAAAAACTTTCTTTAACCGATGGTATAACTTGGTGTTGAAAATCATCAAAATCGATCAAGTAGTTCTGGCGTGATGATGAGATAAACAGTAGACACTTGATTTTGTATATATCTATAGCAACGTTATGAATTTGTTGATTTATTTTTTATATGCGAACACTGTTATAAATAGAAGTATATTTGTTATGGAAGCCTCTACAGCACAGATCACGCACTTGTTGATTATTCGATTGTGAATACTGTCGCGGGTGATGAGGTCGGCAGTGAGGTAGGTAGGTCACCACCATAAGCCAGTTGTGTGGGTCCGTGTGAGCGCGCGACGCGTCCGCCGACCGGCTGCGGTCCGTGCGAATAAGGAGCAAAGCCAGCAGCCGCCAGCCCTCCACCTATCCAGGCTCTAGGGGGGCGGTGGCGAAAGTGCAACCAAATAACCACCTATAAAAACTCAACACTCGCACCGCACTGCATCCAGTTCGAATCCCAACACCGGCCATCGTTCAAGAGCCAATATGAGAACGACGGTGAGTGTTTAACATAAGTGTTAGTGTACAATACTCCAGTGCGGTGCAGTGGCGACTTCAAAAAAGTGTTAAAAATCGTGTCCCGTGTTATTGAGTGTTCATATCTAATTTGTAGTGACACACTTTTTTGAAGTCGTCCTGCATTCCATTGAAGGAAATCACTCACTTTATTAACTAAATCGCGATATCCATGAGACAAACATAGTATCAATCATATCTATAATTAAAAAAACATTCCAAAGTATATCAATTTATACATCTCATACATTTTTAAAATATATATTATTATATAAATCCATATCCAGAAGACTTCCGATGATAAGAGATGTTTTCTTTCATTACAAATTGAATTTATCATTGGTTTTGACATCATTTATTAATTACTAGTAACTAAAGTAATTAATGTACTCTAATACTGTATATATCGAATATGAATGATGAATAATCATCATATTTCAATGATGCAGCATTCATACGCAAGAAGCTGCTAACATTCTAAATCCGGCATCGATTTTGTGTTCCACTTATATCTATTGATTCGGTAAACTTCTCGATAATCTATAATTTTGCATTATTACCATTAATTATATTACTGCAATACAGTATATATTAATTTTCATTACTTACAAGCGATAAACTACGACTTTTTTTTATAGCCACGCGTTTTGACACGTTTTAAATCATGTCATCATATAGATATGTAGATTTCCCACAATCTTCTCCTTCGCGGTCAGGGCACGTGATATTAGGTGTTATACTAACTGCATATAAATTGAATAATTCATTAGTGTACGCCGGATTCAAACCCAGTACCTCAGGAATAGAAGGCCAGAGTTAAACCATTAGGTTATCACGTTATATACTGCGATTGCATCACAATGGTGTATTTTCTCTTCCGATACTGTACAGGTTTGAAACCAGGTTATAACCAGGAAGAGAGGCCAGGAAACCTTCGCGATCCGGTGCCACACTCCTGTTGTTTGCGCAATAGTAGACCGTTGGAAGTAGACCGTCTCTAATAGACTTACGTAAAAGAACCTGATCAGGTTAATTATCGAGGATATATATTTACGATCCTTTAACAATTATCTAACATACTATTATCTGAAATGTATTACAACGCGGCGTTGAGATATACATAACCACATTAGTAAGTAGTCTCGTTACCGCAGTAATTTCATATAACTTTAAACCGGAACACAGTATGAATATTACTATTCGGCAGAAGATATAGCAGCTGAGTTTATACCTACATAGACTGTTTATATCAATACAGATCTATCACCACTAATATTTACTACATAAAGTACTTATATCAGTTGTTAACATTGATAAAGTAATTTTTCTTTAAGTTAACTCTGTCTTTACTGTTACTTACTTGTACTTAGAAACACTGCTATGATAATAAAACGACAAATGCGAATGTTGAATTGCGATAATTAACATTAACAACATCCTGCAGCAGCCCGGTTCGCCTTAAATGGCCCAACGGTTAAGCCGGACTGGTTTATCAAGTTTCCTAACTTAGTTAATATTTTAGAGAATATAATTAACTGTTATAATACTAGGTAGTAGTGATATTTTTCATTGATACATTTTTCTTTAATTGCGACGGGCAAGGCGTTCACCTGATGGTGACTCTCTTTACTTATAGACGTTATTATATCTCGTTACCACAGTAATTTCAATAGCACAGCACCTTTCAAACTGGAATACAGTAATGTTTGGACATTACTATTTGGCAGTAGGAATAGGAGCTGTAGTACCTTGACGGTCTCCGTCAAAAGAGACCAACTAGTAAACTTAAAGAAATCTATATCTTTACTGATGAGAAAGCTAATGTAGTTAATTTTATAATAATTACTTTTATTTACTGTAATGTGGTAATGTTTAATGAACATTTGTATTATATACAAAGTCAAAATTTTTATTTAATGTTCACTTCGGTCTTGGTAGGTTTCTGTTGCTACAGACCGCCACGGCAGCTCCTATTCCTACCGCTTAATAATAATATGTAAACATTACTGTGTTGTAGTTTGAAGGGTGGTGTATCTAGTGAATTTACTGGGGTAACGATACATGTCTCGAAGACGAGCGTAATATGCTGTTTAACTTAACCAGCGTTGTTTTGCGCAGGCGTATCACTTACCATCAGGTGAAAGCTTTGCTTTAGGAGGCAAGACCTCGAAAATTTAAGAAAAATTGAGCATGAAAAATCTACCATCCATTAACAGACCTCAGTCCTTATATTGTAAGGAAATTAGAGACCTGGATACAATTTTTTTTTTATTACTTAACATGAAAGTCTAGATCTAGATGCATAAAGATCTGTTAAAGTTGTACAGAGAATTTCACTGTCTCTTTATTCTTTACTTTTTCTACTTTACCATCTATCATATACTTTGGTATTTTTATTGTATTAGACTGATTGTAGTCTATAGTCTAGATCTAGTGTTGTATGACGTGAGGTCTAGATGCGTTTAGGCTGTAATTACGATCAGGTCAGATTGCGAGAGTCCAAACAGGCGTTACACCTTGAGGGCAGATCGTTCGCGGACTGTTTCGTTCCCACAGATTAGTATCGTTTACGTACAATACAATAGGCAATTGTGGTTTTTCTTTTTCGTGAACGGATCTCTGTTCTTTTGTATGCAGTTGTGAAATACTAGGGTTTAATCTAGATTTTTAAAAGCTGTCCAAAAGTCTTTATTATTCTGTTGTGATAATTATCATGTTGACATAATGCGGGTTGTTGGGAAGCCAGGGCTTCGTTTGTTAATTGGCAGAATGTATCACCAGGTTGACTTAATTAACATCAGCCGAAGGATGACCACTGCTTAGAACTTAGACCAATGCCTGTCGGTAGGGAGCCATAACCTCGTTTGTTGATTAGCATGGGGCAGGACAGATGAGATTTGCTTCATTAACATCAGCTCATAGATTTCCACAGCTGGGAATAAGTCTTTCTGAATAATGGGGAATTTGGCCCATCTCCCACAACCCTGGCCCATTGCGTGCCAGTGAAAAACAAGAGCTTTGTTTATTGATTAGCAGGGTGAGGACAGGTGAGATTGACTTCAATAACATCATCCGATAGAAGTCTGAAATTGATTTGGATCCCATGAGTTGTGTAGGACTTCATACACACCTTTATGTTAACTTGGAAACTAACTTATTGATAACTTAAATAACTTCAGGTTATAAAAGTTATCACGTAACAGGGAACAAGAACTGTATCTTCCGAACACCAGACAGCATCCAATCCACATTCCCACGGTAATCACATTACTTCTGTTAATATCTGGAAATATCTCAATGATGACTCAGGGAACTGTTATTTAACCTATTACGTATCGTTATGCGTACCAGGTTACATATAAACATGATTATTCAATTTTGTTTTTTTACTATCAATTTATCGGAATGTATGGACCGGGTACTATTACGTTGTTTGCTGTCATATAATTTCAATACCCGTATAAATGTGTTAAGTTTTAAATTAAAGCGATGAATAATATTAAGTAGCGTTTATTTTTTAACAAATTAACTTAACTCGTTATTAATTACTTCGATAAGTATATATATTTAAACAATAACATTGGTTTGAATAACATAATCCAGTGAGCGATGTCTGTCGGCAGGTCCTGTTACATATTATGTGACAGACGCCGTTCGATGAGCATGGTGGTCGTTGGAAATTATCTAAAATAAATAATTATATGATTTACAATTGAACAATTAGTTAATCGATTGAATAATAAAAAAAATGGTCATAAGAATGTATTGATAAATAGTTAACTTACTTTCCAAAGAGAATCCGCAGCAGCTGATATTGATAATGATTATACTAATAAGTACAAAATTCATTCTGCTGTTTTTAATCAACACTAATAAAAAAAAAGTATGTAAATCAATTATAGATTTTCATTAACTAAATTGACATCATTAGTTAAAGGTAACAAGACGCGATAGTATTTTAGTTAGAATATTATTTTTAAAATATTGAAGTTCAAAGGTTAGGAGAACTTAACTTGTACAGCTTCGACTGGTAAATAAATATTAGTCTAATATATTTATAAACATTTATAAATAATATATCGATCGGAATGTGGCGTCGAATCGATTTATTCTAAACGGAAAATCGATTTAACAAGTAGGTAATTAAATTAATACAATTGTAACGCCTCGATGCATTAAGTAAAAAGAAAAATTATAACGCGATCTGTAGAATTTTCAACATTTAAACTTCTCTTTAAAACATTAACTTATACAAAGTTTAAATAAGAAAGTAACTTACATATAGAGATGGAAAAATTAGTGTTGAATACCTAACAAGAGGACTAACAAACTCGCATTGGGCCAGTGTGGTGATTTAGCCCAAATTTCACCTTCAATAGATGTTCATTAGTTGATGATGATATTTCACTGGTGGTAGATTTCCATTACCGGAGACTGTCTAGATACCGCAACTCCTATTTCTACTGTCAAATAGTAATGTGCTAACATTACTGTGTTTGAATTGTGTATTAGCTAGTGAGATTACTGCGGTAACGAGATTTAATATCTCGTCTCAAGACAGCGCTGTGTATCTTAACCAGTGACTTGTTATAAGCAAGCGTATCACTTACCATCAGGTAGTTCACCTCGTCGATTGTAGTTATCTCATATAACACCTTAAACTAATAGAATACCAATTTTGTTATATATATAAAAATGTCGGTTAAACTGTTATTGCGTAGTCCACTCCTTTTCGGGTGACACGTTAACAAATCGATTACGAAATTTTAAACCTTGGAAACAGTTTAAAACTACGCTCTTACGTCCGAAATCCTTGATACAGTCATTAAATACTAAAAGTATTATAATTTTAGGTCGAAATCGTTTTATTAATCATTTTTTTTTTTATTCAACGATACGATTAAGGTGTTCACCTGATTATAAGTGATACGATTGCACATAATGTGGAGCTGGTTAAGATGGTATACACAACACTACATTGCATTCACCTTAAGAAGTAAAGTATTAAGTCTCGTTACTCCAGTAACATAACTAGCATACAGCACCCTTTAAACTGGAACACAGTAATGTTTGTAGATTATTATTGGGCAGTAGAAATAGGAGCTGAGGTGGTTACTAATCATTAGTTGTTTATAGATCATAAAAATATGTTAGTGAACATACTAAATATAAACTACCAATTCCTACCAATAATCCAATTCCTAATTTCTACCAATTCTTTCTCAATCACTTGTACTGTTCTCTCATTTGCTTACTTACTCTATAAAAATAATAATCCAATAGTTTCCCCAAATAAACAATCTCATCAATTTCCTGTCAATGTCAACGTAATCAGTGAAGATAAATTTAAACCAAACAATTTCACAGTATCGTGTTAAAACATGTTAAGGTGAAAAACAAATATATATGTTATATCACCAACATATAAGAACATTGATTAATTAATGCATTTCGTATATATCACATTTAAATAATGTAGATTGGTTTAACTTTAGTGGACACTACTGCATGAATATACTATCTAGTATCATCAAGTAACAGTACTTTTTTCTTTACTTTCTAGTATTTCTGTTACAAATATATATATAAAGTAAAATATATCATAAAATTATGAATAACATTTTATACTAACTGAAACTATAAACAATTAGTACTCTATTAAATATGTTTATAGCAATTTTGGATATGAAGTCTTCTAATACATGTAAATGATCTTAATTATATACAAGTTGATACTCAAAATTAAGTAGTTGGTAATTGTTATTATTTAGTTCTGGAATATGCAAAGCTAATAATAATACTTTGTTGGTTCTTGAGTAAACAGAGTTAATAATAATATTTTAATGTTTCTAGAATAAAAAGAGCTAATAATATTACCTTGTTAGTTCTAGAGTAAAGGGAGGGAATAATATTACTTTGTCAGCTCTAGAAGAAAGAGAGCTTATAATACTACTCTGTTAGTTCTACAATAAAGACAGCTAATAATATTATTATTAGCTGTTGTATGTATGTTATATTTGTTGGCTCTAGAATAAAGAGAGTATACAATATCATGTAATATGTAATTGGGGTTGGCTACTTAGCATATTTGCGTACATGTAATGTTGGGAATCAATGCATTACTTATCTAACATCGTTCCGTTGACATCGATACGCTGACTTCACCTCCGGTTGCCAATATTACGAAAAACTAGACGTTGCGTGACTTGAACTTAATTAAGTACGCATGTGAAGTCGACTAATGTGTGAGATCCCTACTTTGATATTGCTTCATCAAAGACAATAGCAATAGTTGAAGAATTAGGAAAGACAGTTATGATGATACTTAAGGATCCAAAACTTAAAGATTTTTTATAACATTTAGTTAAAAATGTTTGTGCTGTCTCTAACTCTATAAATTGTTACAGATCTGCCTAGTTTTCCTGCTGGTAGCGGCGGCTGCTGCCAGCGAGAAGAAGTCGACAGAAAGTAAGGCCGAGCCTTTGGAGAAGAAGTTGGACAAACGTGGCCTCCTGAACCTTGGTTATGGATACGGAATCAGCGGTCTGGACATCGGCCACATCGGTCACGGATCCGGAATCGGCGGCGCTTACAACGTCCTCGGTGATTCCGGCTTCTCTCAAGGTTACGGATCCATCAACTTGGGAGCTCACACCGACACCCTGAGGACTGTCACGCTCGTCAAAGGAGTCCCAGTCGCCGTCCCAGTTGACAGACCTGTACCGTACACAGTTGAGAAACACGTGCCGTACCCAGTGAAGGTTCCCGTACCACAACCCTATGAGGTCGTCAAACACGTGCCAGTTCACGTGAAGGAGTACGTTAAAGTTCCAGTCCACGTGCCCGCCCCTTACCCTGTCGAAAAGAAGGTGCCTTACCCCGTCCATGTTCCAGTAGACAGGCCTTACCCCGTTAAGGTTCTCGTTCCCCAGCCCTACCCCGTTGAGAAGCACGTACCTTACCCAGTGAAGGTCCCAGTGCCCCAACCCTACCCCGTGGAGAAACACGTGCCATACCCCGTCGAAGTCAAAGTGCCCGTTCCCCAGCCCTACCCAGTGGTGAAACACGTCGGCGTCCCCGTGAAAGTGCCAGTCGACAGGCCCTACCCAGTGCACGTACCAGCTCCCTACCCCGTGGAGAAACCAGTCCCAGTTGCTGTACCAGTTGAGAAACCAGTCGCTTACCCCGTCCACGTACCCGTAGACAGGCCTTACCCCGTCGCAGTGGAGAAGCCTTACCCCGTGCCCGTGAAGGTTCCCGTTCCGGAGCCTTACCCAGTGTACAAACACGTGCCCGTTGAAGTTGAAAGGCCTGTAGCTTACCCAGTGAAGGTGCCCGTAGACAGGCCCTACCCTGTTCACATCGAGAAACCCGTCCCAGTGGCGGTGGAGAAGCCAGTCCCCGTCCCCGTGAAGGTCCCAGTCCTCGTTGGCGACCACGAATACAGCGGCTTTAACGACTACAGCGGCTACAGCTTCGGCGGCTCCCACTACAGCCACTAGGATATCATAGGTTTAATTACACATAGTTCATTCTCCAATTAATCACCAGCGCTATTTATATCCCGGTAAAAAGACCCTGAGGCCGGGAGACCAGCAAGCATAGCTCCTTTGTATATTTATACCATCATTTGTATGAAATGTCATGATTCTCCTTGTGTATAGGCGTATGTAGTACGTTGTGATGTAAAGGTTACCATTTCCTTAGGTTAAGAAGACTGTAAAAATAAACAAATAAAATGATTTATAAATAAAAAAATCTTTTTTTTTTGTATGAAAGATTGGCATGACTAAGCCGAGTACAATTGTTGACCTTCACGCCGCAGTAGCCAGTTTGCGGTACAATGAAACACTTCGATCTGCACGACTGCCAACCGCTCATGACGTAACTGTAAGGCAGTAAGCACAATACTGTGCGACTTGGCTAATTAAAAATAATCATCAAAATTTGATAAGGCGTTATTTCGTTAGAGCAGTAATTTCACTAGCTACAACCCCTTTCAAATTAGAGCACAGCAACTTTTCATGCTTACTGCTACTGATTCTGTTTAATTCAATTAGCCGATGAATTGAGCAAACCGTTCACGTGATTATAAGTGGTACGCTCGTTATAACAGTGTGGTGATAGTAAAAATACTATAGACAACACCTCATTCGATCGCCTTGAGACAAGGTGTTGTCACTAGTATTCAGCACCTTTCAAACAGGAACACAGTCATGGACGAGGAATCTCTGTAGATGGTTTTCGTCAATAGACATCAGTAGCCAACAAATAACAGCCAAATTATCTTCACTACTTAAACCTCATTGTCATTTACCACCATATGAATACATACAATATTAACCGTTAAATTAAAGAAATGTTAAAGTTCACAGTCACAGTAGCCACATCATCTTATTACATGATTTAAACTGATAGTTTAATGATAGTTTTCTCTAAAGGTCGTGCTTTCATACAACCGCTAGTTATACGTAGATATACAAATATGAAGGTTAACTTGATCTAAACTTGGAGTAACTTTTCGCAATAATCTTGTCTCATACATTAATAATGTATTTGTCTATTAGGAAAACGATTTACTTATAAAGATAATTAATTAGTGTAAGGAGTCCTACAGAACAACTCACGAGAGCCAAACCAACTTCTTCTGTTCATGTTGCACTCTGGTAATTTATAAATGAGACTCTGGCTCCTCATCAGCATGATTGGAGATGGCCTAAATTGACTCACCACTACTGTGGTAGACCAAGAATGAGTAAGGTTAAGAAATGAAACAAAGAGAAGAGAGATATAAACGAATCAACCCAAAAGACCTTTATCCACAACACAAAGCGGAATGAAATTATAAATAGGCAAAGGCAAAGGCCTACTGCCTGCTTTCATCAGCCGATAGATGTAAACTGCTGGATGTAAAAGAAATTGTGTTTATATTACTGGTAGGCCTAGGCCATACACTATTTTTTCCATCCTATAGCGGACATCTATCGGCTGAAGGCAGCAAGTCTACTCAGTTAAACAAACTAGTATATAAATAGACTGTCATTCACTTCACAGATGTAGACTGTTCAGTGCGGAGTAAGCCCATGTTTTTTTAATTGACAAAAACCACACGGCTCCTTTTGGTTTTTGTCCGTATCTATAATTAAAAATAAACAAACAGACTGACGAAGCGTAAAAGATTAAAATAGTTACGATGACACGGTCTTCGTCGGATGGAACTGGATACGAGTTTGGTTCATATGTTCACTGGACATGGGGTATTCTCCGAATATTTGCAAAGTGTAAAGAGTCCCTCGTGCCGATGGAGCGGTGGATCAGACCGTTGTTCATGTCATCACCTCCTATCCCTTATTTGGAAGGGAGAAAGCCGATGTGGAGATCGAGTTCGAAGAGAAGATAAGTATCAGTAGCATCGCCTCTCTGAGTGAAGACAAGAGTCTCCGCAAAATTGTTATGTTTGTGAAAGAGGTAGTCAAGAAAGTAATGGAGTCAAATAAAACCAAATAAATAGAGTGAGAAATTGTAAAATTCATAAGGACAGAGAAAAATACATCGTAAATGTAATAGATAAGAGACAAACTGTAAATTGAAATTGTAAAAATGCGACGAATTTTGAACTAGAAGGCAATGCATGAGAGGATAAAAAGAATGGAAGAAGAATGCAGATTGAAAGGGTACACTAGTTTAAGAAAAGAAAAAGTAGGAAAGATGGTTTAAATAAAAACAGTAAATAATCTTTTACCCACAACACGAATAGGAACGAGTAAAAAAATAAACGATGACAAAGTTAGTTTAATTAAACTGTCAATCATTCGTTAAAAATCGTATAACGACTGGTTTACAGTTTTCTATAAAACGTTTCTTTTAATTTATTATAGAAGGAAAGTTTCTTCAATAATTAAAAGAAAAGAGTATAAAATTAGTTTAATTATAACCTAAAAGATTTACTATGAAAAAGTTTAATATGAAATGCTTATCCATTAACTACATAAAAGCTGGCGGTAATAGTATGGTAATAATTTACTAGTAGTAGTTACTACTGCAGCTCCTATTTTACCGCCAAATAGTAATGTGCCTTAATGTTTGTATTGAAGGGTTCTGTAGGGTAGTGAAATTACTGGAGACAATACCTTATATTTCAAGGCGAGAGCAATGTGGTATATACCATCTTAACCAGAGGCGCGTTATGGGGAAGCGTATCACTTACTATCAAGTGAACGTCTTGCTCGTCGAATAAAACAAATTACTGTGTAGAAGTAATGATTGTAGTAATTCATATCATGCCTTCACTTAATAAAATACTTATTTTGTTATATATATATATGTGTCGGTTAAAATCTTATTGGGTACTTCACTCTTTTTCGGGTGATGAAATCAGTTTTGTATGTTTCATCACTTTGTCGCATTAAAAAAATCTTTGTTATAAGTACTATAGTCTTAATTACGTATACTGATATAGTGATAAATATCACAGTGCCTAGTAATAGCTTAATTGTATGAACTCTTGCCCTCCATTCCGGAGTTACCGGGTTCGAATCCTGCACCAATGAATTTTTCAATTTATATGCAGTTAGTATAACACCTAATATCACGTGCTTTAAGACATGTATCAAAACGCATGGATTAAATAGCACATTGGTCCTCATTTCCGTTGACAAACCTTTCCTTCTGTACTATTTTTTTATGTTAAACAAAGGCTTGCATTGTGTTATTGTGAACAAGCGACTCTCACACGACCCAGTGTACACATGCGAACATAAAAAAATAGTTACACAACCGATAATTAGTAAGGTAATTATATATTTTATATACATATATAATTACTACTTAGAATCTATAGATTATTTTCGGACTTCCTACTAATATCTTCCCTTTCTTGGCGTGCGTACGTGTTGAATGAGATATCTCTATGTCAACTTAATGACTAATCTATGTCATATACTATTTATATAAGAAAGTATATATATATATACATAAATGGTTACGTTTTGTTTTTATTTGCGAATTCAACGGACAAAGGTTAGTATCAAGTTTACCTATATACCTAATATTTTACTTTTCTTACAGTATATATTATAATCATATATGTATGTGAAAATTTATTGTAACATAATATACAGTGTAAACTCTTTATAACGAAACTCAAGGGAGCGAGCATTTTGTTATGTATATATTTGATATAATTAATATAGTCAGTTAACTTTGTGTGACATTTTTTGATTTGCCAGTACTTATTTTGTATTTTCTTATGTATTCTATACATTTCTTGATATGTGATGGAATCTTATTGATTAAACAATAAACAGTTTTTCTATTAACTTAACAGCATTATGCGCTTGTTGAATAATTGGTGGGGGTTCAGAATCATCTTTTTGATCATCTTCTTCATCTTCATTTGGTTTTTCCTTACTTTTATATGTGTAAATATAAAAACATTACTTCGTAATAGAGAATGTCTGTTGCACTATAAACAGCGTATCAAAGTATAGGTGTTAGGGTGAACCAAACAAACTGTGATTTTTTCTATGTTGTACAGAGTTTATAGTTATAAATAATTTTATATAGAGTTTACACTGTATTTAATATTCAAGTACCATTATATATACTATATTTATTATACAACTATATTTATTTTATTTGGACCTAACTTAAGCTAAAATTAGGGTGTAATAGGCGGACTTAATGCCTATGCGTTCTCTTCCAGTCAACCTGCTGAGAGATGCTGTGATAGGTGAAGTGAGAAAGTTAGGTTTAAAACATATAAAAATATATATACATGTAAAAACAATTGATAAAATATAAATTATGTATATTAATACGATTTTTTTTAACCCAAGGTAAATCCTCTTGGATACCTCCTACGGAAAAGGGACGAAGGTTATGTGAGATTCTTACTTACTAAAACCCGAGGGAACTCCGTCTCGGTACGTTGTTTTCATGTGGTGTGAAATTAAATAATTTCACCAGCACCACATGGCGAGTGTTTATAACTGCAAACTCATCACGGGTCTTTTTGACCCTTAAATAACAAGGAGGTGAGCTGGGAGTTTAGATCACGCCATCCTCCACTAAGACTCGTCCGTAGGAGAATATCTTATATATATTAATGCAGCCTTATGTTCTTTGATCAACTCTGTAGCAGATAGGGATAGAAAGGCTCTTAGTATATAGTAAAATATACGGAGGGCGCTTAAGGTTAAATAAACTATGTAGTAAATACTCCTTACTAGTGGTAGTTGTCTAGCAAGAGACCGTCTTACCTATACGGTACTGTACCATCTAAATCTACCATCAAACCGTATCTTTTTATTCGATGAAGCGATGAGACGAGTAAGGCGTTCACTTGATGATAAGTGATAAATCATCAGCTCGATAGACCTTCACTGCTGGACATAAACCATTCCCAATAATGAAGAGATAAGTGATACGCTTTCCCATAACGTGCCGCTGGTTAAGATACCTTGTCTTGAGACATAAGGTGTAAGTATCGTTACCTCAATAATTTTAATAGTATACATCACCTTTCAAACTACAACACACATCTTTGTATTCTGGTGCAGTGTATATCATAATCAGCCAATAGACGTCGACGATTATAGGGGGATTTGGGCCGTTTTCCACCACGCTGGCCCAATGCAGGTTGATGGGGAGTCAGAGCCTCGTTTGTTGATTACCAGGATGAAAAAGCAGATGAGTTTGTGTTGGGTTCTGTGAGTTGTGTGGGATGTCTTACACACCTGGTGCAGTGTATATCATCCTAACTACAGTTATATTATGTACTGTATAATTAAACTGTCGTATTGATTAATTCCGTTACAAATGAAAATTTATCTTGTATGTACCGCCATCTACATATGAAATCTGTCATATTGCGGTTATGTTTTATTAGATTGATACGCGGCAAGTTGTTTCAGAAAGTGCGTGAACGTAATGTAGTGTACAAACCTGCCGATAGAGGCCGACACTACACTTATACCGCAAGCCATCATCAGCCGATTAACGACCACTGCTGGGCCTCCAACAGGGGTGGTATAGAAGTTGAAAAGTAGGTAAGTATAAAACACAAATGCACATAAAGTAAAAAGTGATACAGGAATAGATATTGTTTGTAAATTATTAAGAAAATAGTAAGCAATGTAAAGCAATAGTTTGAACACAATATAATGTAACATAATCTTAAGCAAATCAAATTTTATATAAAAAATAGCAAAGGTAATAAGATGTGTGTGAGAAGAGTAAAGGGTTAATATAATATTGTGAAGGAATGATAGAGGACGATATGAAAGATGGTAAAGTAGGGAAAATCGGAAAAGTAAAAAAGGTAAATAATAAAGAGATAGCAAAATTCCCTGTCCAAGAGACAGTGTTAAAATTGTAGAAACATAATTAAGAGAAACATGTGAAAGGAAGAAGGAAAAGTCGGAAAATGTAATAGGAAGTTGTAACTGATTATTGTGAAGGAATGACAGAGGAGGGTGAAGCTAAAGAAGAAATACTATAAAGTAATAGGTTTGTGGTAGAAAAAAATAGAAAGAATACAATTGTAAAGAATATGAAATTCCCTGTCCCACTTTGCGGAGGAACTATTACAAAATAATAGGGACCCGGGCCCAATACGGATTGATGAAGAACCAGACCCTTGTTTTGAGCAGGGTGAATAACATGTGTGATTGACTTGGGTCCTGTGAGTTATGTGGTTCCCCTCAGCTACAACAGCATATTATAGATCTGTTGCCATAACCACAAAGAGCTTGAGTAGCTGAAATAGCTGAAGCTTTTCTTCTTCTTCGACCTCATTGCTACTTCAATTTGAACGTATTTGTTAATGAAGCCGTTATATTTTATTGGTTTGAACGCCGGCCCTCCACTCCTAATGTACCGGGTTGGAATTCGCGCTGCACCAATGAATTCTTCAATTTACATGCAGTTAGTATAACACCAACTACTATCATTTGCTCTGACGGTGAAGGAGAATATGAGGAAACCTACATATCTGTGTGATGACCATCCGCGGTGGGACTAGTATGTGGAATGGAGAAGGCAATGGCAACACCATTCCATCATAACTGCTAAGAAAGCCATCGTGTGGTTCACTACACATGATAACCCGACCCTTAGTCATGAGGAAATACGTCTTAGAAAGTGTCTATAGTCACCAATATTAATAAGAGTAGCCATCTAATGTCTCAAGGTGAAGAAGACAAGGTTAAACCTCGCCTCTCAAGGTTTAGGAGCGAGAGATGGAAAGATCACCTTGATGTTGTGACATCGATCTTGCGGTTAGTCGGAGTGATAATTGAAATTGAAAAGAGATTAAACATTTTGTACATTGATTGTGTAATTTTAACCGAAAAAAAATTAGGGTTGTCAATTTTTTTAAGGTGAATCCACGTGATTTTATACATGTCTTAAAGCATGTGATATTAGTTGTTATACTAACTGCACATTAATTGAATGATTCATTTGTGTAGGTCGGATTTGAACCCGGTACCTTCTAAGTGGAAGGCTGGCATTGGTGGCTGTGGTAGCTCCTAAAGAGTTGGCTCTTGCTCCCCACCAACCCGCATTGGGTTTGCGTGGTAAGAGACAGCCCAAATTCTCCATTATTGTGGGAGGCCTATCAACTGATGAAAAAGACAGAAAGGAGGTGTAAAGGGTCCCACATAACAACTCACGGGATCTAAGCCTACCTCATCTACTGTGCGTCCTGATAATCAAGAATCGAAGAAATCGAGGAGAGAGGTATGAACGTGGCGATCATTCAGTTTTAATTCAAACTAAGCTGAAAGATCTAATGATCTATAAATGACTTATAATCAGTAAGATTTTAAATCATTATTATCAGTAATTAGTATGGGGTATAAGGGGTCCCATAAAACAACTCATGGAACCCAAGTAAAAGTCACTCGCTCGTAGTATCCCTGTTAATGAAGAAACAAGGCTCTGGTTCCTTAACAACTCTCATTGGGCCAACGTGAAAGGGATGGCCCAAATCTTCCAACCATTTGAGGAGGTCTATGTCCATCAGTAAAGAGGTTCGATTTTGATCATCCCGTTTTATTTACTAGTAAACTAGTATTATAATAACAATCAAAACTGACAAAAATATAATATATAAGTAACAGTTTTTTTTAATTACTCATTTATGTATTTACTTATTAAGTAATTTTTTTGTTAACCAATTTTTTTTTTTCAATTTGGGTACCAATACTTTATATATCACAAATCTATTGTACATAGTATATTTAGACCTTTTTTTTCTAGTTATATAAAAAGTAAATAGTTTTTTCTTTTTGACAATAGAACTTTTTAAAATTTTTTGATAGAAAAGAAAGAATTCTTTAATTTGTTCTCTAAATATTCATAAACATACAAATCTTTTATTGAAAGCAAAACCAAATATTTTATTTACAGATAATGTAGATGCCTTCGGCCTCTATAAAAACCGCGAAGGCTTCATAGGTCCCAGAGCTCCAGGATCTGGACTCCGCAAAGCTGGACAGCATTAATAAAAATTATAAGGAAGAAGAGAAAGCCAAGGGAAAAAGGATGAGGGGAAGATCGAAGAAATGGATAGAGACAAAGTGGGAAGAGAAAAGCAGAGATAATTCAATAGATACTTATATATGTAAACTGTACCTTAACCTAATTCCATATTCTAAAACCTAACAAGTTGTTATTATCTTAATTTATAAAAATTTGTTAAGTATTTTGTATATCATTTATCACTCATTATCAAGTGAACACTGTTTCAAAAGCGTATTTGATGTTATTTAATAATGATAACAACATATTAAATGTAAATTAACTTAGAGTAAAAAGTATGAAACGAAATTGTTACATTCACTTTGCTTACTTTATTGTGGAAAGTATATGTTATGTAATGTATGTAATGTTGACTAACGTTCGCTTTTTAACCGACCGTAAAAAGAGGTTAAACACAAATGAATTTAAAAAATAATAATTTAACAATAGTAACAGTGTCATAGACATACAACATCGAGTAAGGCACAAAATAGAGTAAGGCGTTCACCTGATGATAAGTGATAAGCTTGTTCATAATGTGGCGCTGGTTAAGATGATATACATACCACCACATTGCGCTCGTCATTTTGAGAGGTATATTAAGTCTCGTTACCCCAGTAATTTCACTGGCATACAACACCCTTCAAACTACAACACAGTAATGTTTGCAAATTACTATTTGGCGGTAGGAATAGGAGCTGCAGTAACTACCTAAACGGATCTTAGATAAGAGACCTACCACCAGTACATTTCTAATTCCTCATTTAAAAAGAGGAGTGTAATATGTTTAACACTACTGGTGGTAGGTCTATTGCAGCAGACTATCTAGGTAGGTACCACCGCAGCTCATATTTCTACCGCCGAATAGTAATATGCAAACATTACTGTGTATTTTTAATAGTACTGTATGCTAGAGAAATTACTGGAGTAATGAGACTTAACTTACGGCTTAAGGCCAGCGCAATGGGGTGCTGTGTATACCATATTTACTAACGTATCGTCGGCTTGCAGAAAATAAAATTAGATTTATGTAGTTAAGTAATCTCTCATACAAAAAGTACACAACACTTAATAAAACAAGCGTTCATAAGTCATATATTTTTGTTTTTAATTTTGCTATTACGCACTCGGTTTGGGTCCGCCTTTCACAACATCGTTCGTATAATGTATATATACATATGTATATTTTTTGCGTCATTTGAAATGATAAAAACTTTCCTTAACCGAAGGTCTACCTTGGTGACAAAAATCATCAAAATCAATCAAGTGGTTCTGGCGCGATGAGGAGACAAACAGAAGACACTTGATTTTTTTATACTATTTTAAACAGATGAACTATGATCACTTATTATCAGGTGAATGGTGTGCTCGTCGTTTTTTTTTAATTTATGGATTTTTTTTATTTTAGGGTAAACTATTCTCGTCGATCGATTTGTCTATAACACTGTATTATTGTTAAGTTTCTTTTTCATCACTTTTTGCTTCTACTACTACATCCGCCTTTTTGTTTATCTACATCTATTGTTTATTTTTTATCAGTTAACTTTGAACAATATTTAAATGACTATCAAAGTGGTAATGTGTGGTCACCATCTCGCTTTACTGTCTCCTAGATATGTTTACTTACATTTTACACGATTGCCAACCGCATTACGATATACGAAGAAGTAAACCAACGATGTATATAAATATATGTATAAGTATATCAGCTTTTACGTTCTCATGGCGACATCCAATTCCGCACGGACGCACGCCAAGAAAGGGAAGATATTAGTGTTTTCCTCTTTTAAAGTGTGGTTGTATATAGTAGTAAAATTACTAATTTTATAATTTAATTTAGTCATTACTAATATTATGTACATCGTTGTCTGTATTTTTTATCTTCCTTACTTCGTGTTACTTTTTAATCTTAGTACTATTTTATTTATTTTTGATTTACGAATGGGATGTAAGGGGTCCCGTACAATACCTTACGGGTCCGAAGCCAACCTCACCTAATCGTGTAGCCTTATGATCAAGAGACTCTTCACTCTTGGCTCTTCACTGTTGGGCCAGCATGATGAGAGGAGACCCAAATCTCCGCTCTTTTGGGGGAGGCCTATGTCCAGCAGTGGACATCGACTGATGGTATATTTATAACAAATTAGGCATACTATATATATATGCACATGAGTATATATACTACAGGAAAAAATATATCATTTTCCATTAATTCATCATCATTATCTACAGCAGTGATTCCCAAAGTGGTCTATATCGACCCCTAGGGGTTTATAACAACCTGCAAGTGGTCTACGTCTGCGAAAAAATTTCAGGGTCCATGAAATGAAAATGGGGGTCCCCGATAGTGGATCTCAACACATCCTTCTCACTAAAAATATTGACTTATTGCTTATGTTATTTTATTTATAGTTTATTT